>JAOTQY010000032.1:1195764-1209977 GCA_026413445.1 Dolichallabes microphthalmus
GTGGGCACTGGCTGGAATCGAACCCAGGCCTTCCGCATGGCAGGCGAAACACCTTACCACTGAGCCACCAGTGCCCGTGTATAAGCTTTAAATGTAAATAAATATATTGAATAAATCAAAACAATACCATCATATTGCCTAGATAATACTGACTTCTCCAACTTTTCCTGATTATTCTGGGATGCTTGTTTTGCGTTTGTCTTACAGAACATGCCCAAGTTTAACTCCATCTCAATCAGTGGCTATCATATACAAGAGGCCGGGGCCGATGCCGTCCTGGAGCTGGCCTACACCATTGCTAATGGACTGGAGTACTGCAGAACTGGTCTAAAGGCAGGCCTCACCATTGATGAATTTGCACCCAGGTCAGCTGTCGTGTTTGGCTTGGTGTCTGTGATGTGTTGCAGTAGAAATTCTGATTTACACACTTTTTCAAAAAATAAATCTTTTGTTTTATGAACACACCATAACAACCGAACAATATTTTGCCATATGTCTAATGTAGTGTCCACTTTTTCTAATTCAGCCCTTGATTTTTAACAGTTTTATAGGGCCGAACCAACACCACTGGGTGGCATCTCGGACGTTTAACTGTCTTGTTGAAATACTAATTTATTAAAGGCTATTTAATTTAAATAACCTTTTTTTTTTTCAAAATGTAAATTTCTCCATTTTAAAACTGTATGTTTATTTCATATATAAATATAGATGTAATGTGCATGAAAGCTATGATGAAACATTTCTTCATTTTGATTTTAATCACAATCAGCAGGGCGTTACAGTACTAAACAAAGGTGTTGTAGAGCAAGTTTCTAAAGTTTCATTTAAAAACTACTATAAAAAGCAGTAATTGATGAAACAAAGTCAATCGACTCTTTGCTTGAAATATGGTCTTTGGTACAATCTGTGCAGTTTCATAAGGAATTTAGCTGCTTAGTGTTGGTGAACATCCTGCAGAACCAGCGTCACCAGAGGATTTTGTCGCACCTACTTCTTTTTTCGTGCATGCAAATCCCAAAAGCGACTTTGTGCTTTTTCTTCTTCTTCTTTTTTTTTTTAAAGTGGTCTTTTACATAATCTGCAGATTTTTTTTTCTGCCCTACGGACATCTTCCTGGAAGATTTATATTTTTGCTGATAAAGTAATGTTTGGAAATCAGAAATGTTTTTTGTATTGACCCAATAATGAAATGATGCTTAGATCCCAAATTATCTGATACATTTTGACCCCAATTTTATGTCTCACAGGCTGTCTTTCTTCTGGGGTATTGGTATGAACTTTTATATGGAGATAGCCAAGATGAGAGCTGCACGGCGTCTCTGGTCTACGCTGATTAAAGAAAAGTTCCAGCCCAAGAACTCTAAATCTCTACTTTTAAGGACTCACTGTCAGACGTCAGGATGGTCTCTGACCGAGCAGGTTTGTAAACAGATGGACAGTGCATTTCTTTGTAAATTTCAGGTTTTTAAATGAATGTAAAAGCATTAGAAAATTCATGAGCCTGAAAAGTTATACTGCCCCAGAGGAGGTAACATTACAGTTTCTTAAACACAAATAGTCACAAAGCATCACAGTAATGCTTATTAACTTATTGTTAAACCAGATTGTGTTATCTGAAATATCTTTTTTCCTAATCAAGCGTCAAGTTGTCTTCATGCAAAAATGTCCCTTGTAGGAAATCTCAAATGAAATCTTCCTATTTACTATATACGACAATCAGCCATATAATAAAACCCACCTGAGCAATAGTGTGTAGGTTCCCTTTGTGCCACCTAAACAGCAGAAAATGCTCAGTTTTCTGCTGTTCCATTAAGATGAACAATGAATAATTTAATGGTCAGGTCAACACCTTTAACTCTGTCATGTTCTTCAATCCATTCCTGACCAATCATTAAGTAATACAGCCTGAAAGTTTAGAGCAGTTCAGGCACACTCTGGTGTGCAGCATCTTCTCGGTTGTGTTAAAAGGTGAGGCTAAAGTTTCTTTATTCGACATAATTTTTTCACAGGACCCCTACAACAACGTGATTCGTACAGTGATCGAGGCCATGGCTGCAGTATTTGGAGGTACACAGTCACTTCATACCAATTCTTTTGATGAAGCACTGGGATTGCCCACGGTGAAGAGCGCCCGTATCGCCCGCAATACCCAGATCATCATCCAGGAGGAGTCCGGCATCCCGAAAGTAGCTGACCCCTGGGGTGGCTCTTACATGATGGAGGCACTTACAAATGATGTACACGACGCAGCCCTTAAGGTCAGAAAGAAAGATATCTTGGACCCTGTTTACAAAGTAGAATTATTTGTAATTACCTATGATATGATATCCTGAGCATAGATATATACAGTAGGAATACATTAAAAATGATTTGCACTCGCATCTTTAATATTTGGTGAGGGCTCAAGCCTAACTAAAATACATTCTAAAACACTGCAGAAAAGTAGTGCTTTTATGAGGCTCTCATCTTTTAATTTTTGCTCAGCTCATCAATGAGATTGAGGAAATGGGAGGAATGGCTCGAGCCGTGGCTGAAGGAATCCCGAAACTACGAATTGAGGAGTGTGCAGCACGCAGACAAGCTCGTATCGATTCAGGTAAAATCATAGGCAAATTTTAAAAAAGCACTTAGTCAGAATATTTATGTAAAAGTAAAGAGTCAAACAGCTTTTTTTTCTTTATAGTAAGTGATTGTAGGAGAAATCTCCAGCATTAGCCCACGCAGTAAGGTTTAGTTGCTGCATATAACAAAGCACATGTTAAAAAATATTTACAATATGCTTTATTTTACAGCATACTTGGGTTTCTTATTGCTGCGTCTCCATACAGATTTTTACGCTTATTCGGATGTAATATTCATAGTTTGCGTTTAGAATTTTATTTGCAATTAACAAAGCTTGTGTATAAAATGGTTTTATTGGTTCTATCAGCTTTGAGTGTGATTACAGTATTTACATGATCTACCACAAGGGGGCACAACAGCTGCATTCAATAGCAGTATAGCCCCTTTTTACAGTATGACTTGAACTCTGAACAAGTATTTAGGACGTTGCCTAGTGTAGTGATAGAAATTGATATTATTCGACACTGCAATATTTTGGACTGCTTATTTTTTTAATTATTAGTAATTTAAACCATATGTTCAATACTCTACATGTATTAGTGAACCGTTGAGTTGTTGTGGTTTTAAGTTATGTTGAGTCATAAGATCACAATTTTATTCATCAGTCCACGCATTCGATTAAGTTTTTGAAGTAATGATCCGCCCATGTGAGATAAATTGTTTTTTAATTAATTAATTTTTTTTATCATGTACACCGTGCTCATCTCTTCAGATTGTTGCCTTGTAGGTGAAATTTTTGCTCTTATTACAGAGCTACAACTGACATTGGAGTGAAGCCTTACCTACCTTGATCTCAGATACTTTATCTATCTTGGTTTCCAGGAACATCTTCTATGCTCTGTGCTTTTATGTTCAGACATGCTGTCAGCTGCAGTATTTTGATAATATCTGATGATAGCTGTTTGACAGGTCTGTGAAAGCAGCAGGTCTGTAAAGGCAGCCGGGGTTTGATTCACTGCATTTATATTTCTTTATTGTGAATGAAGCAGTTGTAGGGTTTGTATAAAGGGGCGACCAAGGGTTCTTAAAAATAAAGGCAATGTGCAAGAGCCAAAACGTGCAGTTCCTTAAATGTCCACTGGGGTTGGCTCCAACTTTACAACAGAAATAAACGTGTTACAGTCTGACACAAAAACTGGTTTTGGTCTCTATAGCTAGATTTCCCATTTATGACAATTGTACAGGGGTCCATTTTTATGTAACTTATAAATTCAAATTATATTAAACCATACAATTATACCTAATTAGGGGCTTAGCCAAATTAAGTGATGGGGGGCATTGCAGGTATCAAACCACAAGCTGTCTCCTATGCATCACTTTAGCTAATCAGCTAAACTAACTAAAATAGTTGTAGTTTAACTTACCACAAGATATGTAGGAGTTGACACTGGACAACATGTAGGGTATGGATGATGGAGTTCAATTAAATGTAAATTAACATTATCAATTAAATTAATGTTACCCACTTTAGAATTTTAGCTAGGCTAAGCTAGCTAGCTTGTGGCAATTAAGGTTATGTAGGCATGTTTCAGCCAAGTCGAGCACCGTGTCGAGCCGCCCAGCTGTCCACTGGAGTCAGCTCCTGCCAAGATGGTGACGGCCAGAGTTACCAGAAGTTGTGCTTCAAAACCTCTTTTCAGAAATCCTATCGGTGATGTCATGGATGTATCGCTCATGTTTTTTTTTTCCCAGAAAAGTATCACAGTGATTGCAAATAATTATTCCATTTGAATTTCTGTCACTTTTCACAGCGCATAACAGTCTATTTTCACGCATGGCTGGTGAATTTCAGTTTCTAGCTGTTTCTAGCTGTTTTTCAGCCAGTAAAAGCTCCACTTGCATGATATTTTCTGACCCATTTTTGGTATTTTGGTCTAATAAACATTTTATGACAAATAAGTCTAAAAAACTAAACTGCATAGACACTATCATTTATCACAGCTTGTGTATGAGATGTGTTGATTAACATACTGTAGAAGCATATTGCAGTCTGTGTTGCTGAAGAGGTATATCATTTTATTATTTATATTAAGCAGGCTGGACTCACATTTTCAGCTGTGTAAATGCCTGAGTTTACTTAACTGCTCTTCTCATTTTAGGACTTTAGGCCTCAGTTACAGGATTTTTGAGAGCCTCTTGTGCTTAAATGCTTGGGATGTTCTGTACTTTGTTTCAGATCTGCTGTTGATTAAGTTCTTCGACCTCTAGGAAAACTCCAATATGCAAGAGTTCTGTGTAGCTTTTTAAATTCGGTCTAATGTGAAGTTCTTGCTTTGTGATGTAAAGCTAAATTTCTATCTAAATTTCCTCACTCAGGTTCTGAGGTCATTGTGGGGGTCAACAAGTATCGTCTTGAAAAAGAAGAAACTGTGGAAGTTTTGTCCATTGATAACACTACAGTGCGACAAAAGCAGATAGAGAAGCTCCAGAAGGTATCTTTAGCCATTATGAACATGTATAAAAGGATTAAAAACTCTAAAAGGGGTAATTGAGCAGCCTATTTGAGGTGTAATGACTCTTGATTAAAGTTCACTCTGACTAATAAGGCTTATTTTTTTTGTATATAAAGCCATTATAGGTGTTTTTACATAAGTATTAGATATACTGTAATTATAGAAATATTAGAGAAAATTAGTCTTCATTTAAATGTAGACATTCATCCTGGACACAGCACTTAAAATTACTGCTTGTATCTTCTGTGCCTGATGCCATGTAAAAAAAATAATAATTTGAGGAGCTGGTCCAGCATTACAGATGTGACATTTGGGCTCATGTTGGTAAACAAAAATCTCAGATCATGGACAAGCTTAGTATCAGTGAAATGAATTGCATAACTTTTAATGTAATCTCTTTAGTGAAATACAAATCAATACTCAAAATTTATATAATCACTTACATCCTGAAAATATCTAGGATTTTATCAGTATTATGGACGTGACATTAAATGGACCAACTTTTATGAGAGAATACAGGTTTTCTACTTACTCTGTGAAGTTTAAAGTCAACTACAGAAAGTATTACACTTGTGGCATAAAAGTATAAATGATTGCAAATAAACTGGCTTTATGGATATCACATTTTCACCTTATCACCTGAATCAGCCCTCTGCTTAATTATATGAATTTATCATATATAGTTATAATATAATTGTTTTTTACTTTAAATACTTAAATTAGCAATTATGAAAAACCTAACTGTAAAATTCTTTAATCAGCAATTATTGCTACCATTTTTCTTCTCTTCTCTCGCTCTTTGTCCCATGCTCTCTGTCCTTTCTTTTTTGTACTTTTTAATGATTTTTGACAATCCCTGTGGGACCTAATGAATTATGCTCATGAATTATGCCTACTTCTCCTTTCTACGGCAAGGTTTATCTTTGCATGGAATTTCCCCAGAAATTGCCCTTTAGTATGCTTTCAAAAAAAGGGTCAAGGGTTCAATTCCTGCTTTGGGTGTGTGTGCGTGCGTGCGCAATTGTTTCTCTTCATTATTCCAACCCAGTTCCAGCATGACAATGACCAAAGCATATTAAATCCACCTCCATCTATTAGACATACAGTATCTCCAAGTGTTCTTACTCGAGCACTGGTTGAATGCTCTTTAACTATAACGGGCTGTGATGAGAGTCGTGTGTGCTTGTTTTAAAGGTGAGGGAGAACAGAGATGGCGAGGTGGCGGAAAGGTGCCTGGCTGCTATAACGCAATGTGCTCAAACCAGGGATGGAAATCTGCTGGGGCTCGCTGTGGAGGCTGCCAGGGCCAGGTGAGTCAAGCTCATTAAGCAGGCTTTTCTTGACAGTATATACAGTAAGAGCTAACAGAACAGCCATGCAGCAAAATAAAGACTTTTGAGTGTCGATGATTGGAGTGTGTTTTACATGCTGAACTGAACTTTGAGGATTATAACCCTGATGGTAGAATTGTGTTTTAAGTGTTTTAAGAAGGTAAAAAACAAAAACATCAGCAGGCCTATGTTGAATAAAACTTTGATGCAGATTTTTAGTTTATTTCATTTTAATACAGAATCACATCCACATTGTCAGTTACATCAGTATGTTACCAAATTGTAATAACAAATATAGTGGCTATTGATTAGAAGAAATATTTATTTATTTATAATTTATTTAATATATTATTAATTAATTATTTAATATTTATATAAACGAGTTTATTCATTTATTAATGTTTGAAATGTCATCTACTCTGTTAATTTCTTGTTAAAGCAATATAACACTTACAGTTGTGTGGTTCAGACATAACCACTGAATTGGTCCAACTGTGATATTGCTTAATTGTTTTATTGAGTTGTTTTTGGTTACACTGGGTTAATTTCTCATTTGTTTATCTCCTTTATCTTGTAAATGTTTGTCATTTATTACTTACACTTCGAAAGTCATCAAGCAGTTATGTTTATATACAGCGTTACTCCCAGTTAGTGTCATGTACACTGTTAACTGGCTTACATGCCTTAGACCCCTCCATTTAAAATACCTGATAGTCACATGTACAACGAAGTGGGACTGATACAGCAAAAATGACTCATGTGAAAAGGTGAATGAGCGAAAGCAGATGTAACACAAATATTCATGATGAACAGGACAGGCCAGAATGCATACATAAGTGATAAAATGACCTGGATGTAACAAAAATACCTTAATTAAATAAGAAGATATTGTCTTATTTACTAATGAACTGAGTTATTTAATATATCCTATCAGTCTATTAATCACCCTAATGTTATTGAACTGATTTTTTGATGGATGTTAATCCTAGCAACATAGTTTATATGATAATAGAGAGAATACAATATAATAAAATGTCTTCTCCTACTGTTACCCCTCATTATTACATATTTTTTAACATCACACATTTACAGTACTTTTGAATTTATCTCTGTCTCAATAAGCTCTTTCAGTAATCTAAAATCATTTTAGCTACATACAGTACTTTTAATGGTAAGTTAGTTAGCTCGCTATCATTGATATTTGTAGCGAACAAAGTATTGAAAGTTGTTGAAGACAATGTTAGGTTTTAAATTGGTTAACTTTAGATACTGATATACTGTTCATGTCAACCTACGACAAATACTGTATAAGGATGGCTTACAATCGGTTTTGCTGGCTTGCTAATAAAGCTCATTATTGGTATGGTATATTTGAACCAATGTAGTATACAATTATTACTAAACAATAGAACAACACAAATTATAGGGCGAGACTAATTAAGGCAGTGATACACACTTGTGTTTATCTGTCAATATGTTTAACAGTACTTAGACAGCTAGCTTTCTGGATTGAAAGATAGTAAGGTGCTTTTCATACAGAATTTTTGTAGCTGACTGGAAGATACTTTGTCTAGGTTTTCAAGATCCAATGTAACTTTCAAAAAGATTTTTAAAGGGCTTCGCTATCAATCAAATTTGAATTTCAATTACGATTTTTGTTTCCTGCAGTTAAATGAACATGATCAACCAATAGTCAAAATGAGTTCTCTGTAAAGCTTAAGTATAATGCAAGAACAATGCCAAAATCAGCAAGCGGAAGTGACACGTACCCACAAGGGTAAAGAAGATATGCACATGAAAATCAAACAGCTATGCATATACTGTATATTAATTTTCGTGAGCCCAGTATTGCAGCCTGTGTATGGTGTTATATTACTATTAATAAATGGCGTGTGAAATATCGAATCTTGCATTTGGAAATTTTGCTTAGCACATGCTCATCTTCAAGTTGAGTTTTGAAAGTTTGGAGGCAGAGAGAGTAGCTGATATATCTGCTCCTTTGACTGGTCAGTTTTCACCATAGACATTCGATACCTAGACACGGCAAAACTGGCCTGTGAGCAGATACGAGTAAAAGGTGGAGCTGCACGTTTTCTGAATAAAAGTATAAAAATGTTTGCATGTTGATTTTGCAGGTTAACACTCAAACTCTTTCAATTAGTTTTATTTATTCAAGCATTTATGATTAGTGTGTAGTAAAAATTGTATTTAAGTAAACTAAATTATTGTAGTATTCTTAATTAATGTGATTACATATAGATTAAGTGCTTCGTCTGTCGCTCAGGTGTTCTGTGGGTGAGATCACAGATGCAATGAAGGCTGTTTTCGGGGAGCACAAGGCCAGTACACGCATGGTGAGCGGAGCATACCGCAGCGAGTTCGGTGAGCAGGAAGAGATCACCCACTCATATAATCGGTGAGAGAGCCTGAAAATTGTGTTCATGTTAATATTTTCCACTCTTAAATGTTTTAATCCCCAAAGAAAACCCTTTCCTAATCCTCTCCTAGTGGTAGAATGTGTGTGAGTGGCTTGCATCCTCCTGTGATTTATTGTTCAGGGTTGTGCAATTTAAGAAGCATGAAGGCAGAAATCCTCGTTTGCTGGTTGCCAAAATGGGACAGGATGGACATGACAGAGGGGCAAAGGTCATTGCCACGGGATTCGCTGACCTAGGTTTTGATGTGGATATTGGACCACTTTTTCAGGTGAGTTACAAAATATATGTTATATGTTATAAAATGTTAAAGATTCATATTTGACCTAAATTACAACTACATATTCAAACAGTATTTGTCCCTTTAAATAATGAGAGGCACATTTTTGTATTAGATTTTACAATATATTTTTATTAATTTATGAATGTAGTTCTGTACAACTCATGGCACAGAATAATTAACAGACGATATATAAAGGTCTTTCATTTGTTCATTGGTCTTTCAATGTGCTTCTGTTTAATTTCTGAGCATGTGATCTTTATGCTTTGTGACAGCACTATGCATCCATGCACAAATTGCCTGCATTGTTATTTTCCACTCTTTTGGATGTCTTTCCCAACAGTTTTTTGTTTAAATGTTTGTTTAGTTTTGTGGAATTCCAAAGCAGTTGCTGTAGGCTTCATGCGTGTACAATGAATACGAATGGCCAGTTATGGTAGAGTGCAATGAACCGAAAGACATTCAAGAACGTAAAGGGACACGATGATCTAATACTGATCAAACTCTGTGGTTATAAGGAGGCACTTTGACCTTCCGGTGTTTGTCTCAATTTAACATCTAGCTCCACGATTCCCAGCCTGGGGTCCACGATCAGGGGGGTGCCAAAGATCACAGAGGATGCTCCAGCCTTTGGGGGGGCTAGATGCCAACACAATGCACAATGACAACAGCTTGGTGATGAGTCATGCTAGTGATGACTTTCCTGAATTTATATCAATTGAAAATGAAAAGTAAACTTTTAAGCGTTGCTTGTTTTTGCTGTGTCTCAAATACATCGTATCGCGACACCGGTTTATCAGTTTGAATTAGATTAGTTTCTGATTTAACATCATTTTAAAAGACAAACCTAAAGACTTCTTAGATGTTAATTTTATTTATACCTTTTTGTTTATTTGAGCTTTCAGCTTGTATCAGTCACACTTGTAAAAGAACGTAGAGAAAATGTGTAAGAGAAATCTTTACCTACCCTTCCAATTAGGCACTTTCTGAATTATAAAAACTGTATGTTTTGTAATAATGCCTGTGGTTTGTCTCACTGTGTTCTGTTGTTTTCCCCATGACAGACCCCGCGAGAGGTGGCTCAGCAGGCTGTCGATGCAGATGTGCATTGCGTCGGTGTCAGCACCCTGGCAGCCGGACACAAGACCCTCGTCCCTGAACTCATTAAGGAACTGCGTAATCTAAACCGTCCAGATATCCTGGTGATTTGCGGTGGAGTCATCCCTCCACAGGTAAACATGACTATCAACAGCCAGTAATTAACAGATCATGTGGTCTGAAATTATCAGTATTGATTCAGCCTGAGCTATGACTATTAAATGAAACTGTTAAATTAACATGCCTCACTTAATATGTAATCTTAAACTGGCATTGACTAAATGCTGCACAGTATGTATTCCTTAGTTTAGCCAGTCATTTTTAAAATACAGTTTCTGCACTTAAATCACTAAAGCTAGTTTATATAATTCGAAAAATTAGTCAGTGATATGGTGAAACAAGTTATATTTTACTGTAAAATATTGTGATGATCATGGATTTCATGGACACATAATAACACACAGCAATAATAAATACCCCCTATCTTTTCTGATTTATAAATAATTTCTAAACATGCATAGCCGAGCAATAAATGCACTGACCAGCCATAACATTAAAACCACTGACAGGTGACATGAAAAACAATGATTAACTTGTTAAAATAGCCGATGTGTGTCAAATGCAAGGATCTAAACAACAAAAGTGGAATAAAAAAAATCAGCGAGCATCAGAACTCTCGACCAGGGAGCAATGGAGAAAGGTGGCCTTGTTTGGTGAATCACATTTTCTTTGACATCATGTGGATGACCGGTTGCTTGTACATCACTTACCTGGGAAAAAGATGGCCCAGGGATGCACTGTAGGGAGAAGGTGAGCCATCAGAGGCAGTGTAATGGTCTGGGTAGGAACATTACCCAGAGCATCATGTGGAAGTTACATTCATACACAACAAATAACAAAGTGGAGTTGCAGATTTGTACACTCCTTCATAGAAATGGTATTTCCTATGCCCAGTTTCAGCTAGACAATCTTTTTCTGGAAAATATTGCTTTCTTAGGACAACATCTTTCTATTGCATTAGGTGTTTATCTAAAATGTGCCCATCATTCTCAGTTTGCATGGGTACATTCGAATCAGACTATTAGAATCCTAGAGGGAAACCAATTTCCCTCTGCGGTTAATAAACTTCTCTATATCTTGAGTCTTGAATAAACCTTCTTTTGTCTGTGAATACAGTTCTGTAACAATATGAGCTACCTGTATACCATTACATGTCTTCTTTTAATTGGAGCTACTGCTTTCCTGCTTTTCCTGCTTTGTTTAAACTGAATAATTACATGTTTACATCATATGTCATGCAGGACTACGAGTTTTTGTATGAGAGTGGCGTCTCCTGTATTTTTGGTCCCGGGACCAGAATCCCGCAAGCTGCATTGGAGGTCATCGATAATATAGAGAAGAGTCTGGAAAAGAATCGCCAAGCTATATAACTGGAACTGAACGGTACTCTGTACACTACTTATCATGAAGTATGATTTCATCCAAGTTGTAGAAATCTGAGGGAATGTGGTTATTAAGCATTAATGTGTCACTGTTTCATATTCCACAACGGCTTTACTCTAGAGATTACAGTAAAAAGTATCTGTCTGCTGGAATAGTGTGATTGTGTAAAAACACCTAAACACATATTCTTCTTTCATGGTGTTTCATTGATGGCTGTTACTGTTTTGATCACACAATACATTCGATTGATTTACCAACTCTTTATTCCTTTTGTAATATCTACTAGAATACCACATTTTATTGGCACTTCATCATTATCATTGGTAAAATGGACATATATACGAACAGGATATTAAATATATACATGGCCATTACACTGTACATGCAACAATTGTATGTTTATGTATGAATTATTCTTTATAATGGTATGATTTTGCTCACTAAAAGATGAGATAAAAGGAACTTTATTTATCCCGAGGGAAATTCTTTTGTCACAAACAGTGATTTATGTTTTTCATCAGTGCCTTATAGAGGTTGAGCTTTTAGTCCTGCCTTCGTCTACAGTTAAAAAGGATATGTATCTACAGTACATGATTTTTGATTATTTAAATCCATGACTAAAAGTGCTTCTGCTTGGAGTTCTTTTTCAATTTTTGCCAATTTTTTTTTTATTACAACTGATCATCATTATTAGATGATTAATAATCAGCAACAAAATGAATGAAAAGTAGAATCTTAAAAATATTTACATTCTTTTGACAATTCCTTTGCCTCTTTTTTCAATAAATAAATAACAAAGCAAACATACTGTAATCCACAATATTTATGCATATGCATGCTAAATCGTCATCTAGCATCTGTTTAAACTTAACTGATTTTTCCATTTTTAATGGATTATTTAAAAATAAATATACTGTATTTATTACAGTATATGATCATAGACACAGTTAATTGAAATTTGCATGTGCCCTTTTGTCTATTTAAAGTGATCATTTTGTAGAATGTTTGATGTTATGCTTGTGTTGAGCTCATGGAAGCCCTTTCTGGTCACACTAATTGTGGTGGTGTCCATTTATTTGTTTAATTTTGAAAATTATATATATTTTTAATGATATTTGATTTTATCATGAAAAAATTATGAAGGAATGATATGTGGATTTTTACAGCATTGCGAAAAGCACCGTTTTGTGGATTTTATTATTATTATTTTTAACACATTCCATGATGACTTTCTCTCGTGCTCTCTCAGTGCTCCGAGACCGGTAAAGGTTATTCATCAATAAATGCAGTGAGTAGAATTAAAACGCATCACATACAAAAAATAATTAAGTAAAATACAGATTCAGGATAAAAATACTTTTTTTTTTCCCTCCAAATACTAGTATTTGTACTTTGTTACATGCAACCTCTGCTAAACAACTACCACCCAGGGAGGCTGAAGCTTAACACACGCTTCTTCCAGTCATGTGTAAGTCAACTGCAGGTTGATTGAAGGATTGCCTAGAGGATTGAGTATTGAATGATTGATGGACTAAAATTATGCCTGAGCATTGCCCTTTTTGGTCATTTACTTCCAGACGGGTGGCTGTGGAAGCACATGGCGTTCAAGCTCACTATCTCTGGGGGATAGAACGAAGCCTTTTATGTTGTGTTACTTGGGGCCCTTACCCCCCCCTAAAAAAAAAAATAAAATAAAAAAAAAACCAAACCTTAGAGTAATCTTTCAGTTAATACCCTTTTCAGTATACAGGTATACATCTGCCTGCTTCCAGGGTGTGTGCCCACTTCAGCATTGTTGCCAATTTTGTGCTCCCTTGGTAGTTGATGTAAAGCATCCTTGTGGTGTTTCACTGTATGCCCTAGATATGAATCTTTTCACAATTGACTTTGAGACCTAGAGCCAGGAGTTTTTAAAAGGTGATTTCTTGATATCAGCTGCAAGTCATTGAGAGTACAAACTGACCTCACTGTTACAGGAGCAATGTACCACATTTTGCATACATTCTTGGTGGCGGTAGCTCCAGAGCAAAGGATCTCAGGTAGACATAGAGTGCCAGGTCTATTGACTCTGCATCATGCACACATATTAACACCATCGTTGTCTGAGGATGAGTCAAAAATGACCCTCACTCTGGCTGTAGACTTTGTTTTTATGAATTTTTATTAAAAAATGTTTTTTGGATAACATGTCTTTCTTTTCACATCACTTTGTCCATCTGTTGACAAGCTTTTATATTCCCTCATTAAAAGAGTTTTAGCTAGAGCTGCAAGTCACAAATGCACCACTGTCTTCACTTATTCATCAGAAGTGAATCTTCATCATCATACGGACTGCATTTAGGGGAACAAACAAAACCCATATAAACCACTGGACCAAACTTGGGGCTTTACTGGATTGTGAGGGGAATTATCCACTGCACCTCCATGATGATCAATAATGTACAAAGTAAAATGACCAGTGACACGATGTAAGCTTTTAGGCAACCTCAAATGACATGGCTCTTACCTCTAATCTCTCTTTCAGTCAATAAAATTAATACCCTTCATTTGG
>JAOTQY010000032.1:1278632-1291953 GCA_026413445.1 Dolichallabes microphthalmus
TTTCTGTCACTGAGATGCCATGTGAAGGATATATATATATATCTAGTTTCCTTTTATTGCCATTTGAAATTATCTCAAAGCTTAAAGATTTTGGCAAGCTTTTCACTTTGTCTAATTAATATAATGCCGCTTGTGGCAGACGTGGTAATGAAACAGTCATGCGGTGCCATGGCCAGGATCCCAGCACCATCAGCTCATGTGCCATCTCGTCTAAATTGCAGGGCACAGGCCGAAGCTGGACGATTCACCCAAGTCAGGCCTGTTCTCCGACCGCCTCAGCGAGCTAGAACGCATTCGACAGAGCACCATGAGAGTGACCGTGCCAACACAAACCCCCCGAACTTCACTCAACACCCCCAACTCGTTCTCTCCTCAGGGCCAGAGCCAAATCTCAGGTACGTTTAAGTTCCTGAACTTTTCACACACAGCTGTGCCAATGCATAAATAAAGGCTAAGAAAAATCAGTCAACATCGTGGTACCATGGTTCATCTTTTCACTATGTAAATTATTAATAAATGTTTATATACTGTAAATCATTTCATTTTTTTAAAGTGCAAATACAGCTGTGCTTTAAGTCTTAACCGAAGTCATAAATTATGCCAGAGGATATGTTTGCAGAGTCTAAAATGAGGTGTGATTAGCAAAGAAAAACTGTGTACAGTGCACTCTGTACCCAGAGAGAAGCAACACGAATCATTTGTACCTTAATTACTGCGCAAAAACGTCCTAAGGAATGGCTATTGTTTTGTAACAGTTGAGTCGAATGAGAACACATACCATCATTCCTGCATTTTCTTTTAGCTCTCTGTTTAAAGACAGACTTCTTTGGATGCTATCGTAAACTCATAGGGCAAAAGCATGGTCACCCATAAATATGAGGACATGTGGGACAGAAATACTTATATCTATAGTGGAGAAAGAGTGAAAATATTCTGTCAAGGAGTCAAAGTTACACTTGAGGAAAGTTCCCTCTGTCAAAAATGCTCAAGCTCAAATCATTTATAATTCATATTCGACTAAAAATAACAAGAAATTTGATTGATGGAATTTAATTGACCTGGGCAAAAGGGGGGGGGGGGAATGAATAAATGTACTAATTATAATGAGTTTATTTTTGTTCAGCTAAATTGCACATCCCTTGAAATGCTACATATGTATATTAATAAAAAAATGATTTAAGAATTTTCCACCTCAGCCTGCATCTACTATTGCATCAGTAATCTTAAACAATACATAACATTATAACTGTTATACATACAGTAAATCTTATAAATAAGTAAAAAAAACATAACCAGTTTAATCTGTGGAAATAATGCTCCGTCTTTTTGTTTGGTCACACATGGTCAGACCCACGGCAGTCACAGTCGTCCCCTCCTTGGTTTAATGAGCAAGTGTATTCATCATACCTGAGCCCCATGGCGTCCCCCTCGGTGCACTCTACAACCCCTCTGTCCTCCAGCCGCGCCACTGGCCTGCCATCCATCAGCGACGTTCCCCGCCGCCTGCCAGGTAACCTCCAGCCTCAGGCCCCTGCAGGTGCGGCCCCTAACCCGCTCCACCTCTGCTGTCGTGGCCTCGCCACCAAACAGCAAGACACAAGTTTAAATGTGATTTTTTTTTTCTTTCTTTTTTCCAGGACACCATACGTTTGTCCAGTTTGTTAAAATGATTGGTGTGTCAAGGTTTGTCAGAGGGGCGTACACACATTTTCACATTCTAAGATAAAATACATTTTCGGTAACTCATCTACCGTCTTATGGCACATGCCTCAATTTGAGCTTCCAGAAAGTAATGCTTTTTGAGGGTTAGTGTTGCATCATTCCTCTTCTGTGTAGTATTTCCAAATGATTTACTCGAGTCAAAGTCATGGCAAAAATATTATTTATATATTTAGTTTCACTCGCTGCTCCTGCTTTAATTAATTACAACCGCAATCTGACATTCGCTTTCAGTTTTCATTGGCTTGTTCGCCTGACGATGTGGAAAAAAGTCATTCTTTTAACATTCCACCCTCAGAGACTGATTGAAAGAGCTTCTTCTGAAGCAGGAAAAAAAAAGAGATTGTTTCCGTTTTCTTCCTCCGGTTCCTTTGATCCTGTACCGAATATGGTTAATAACAGAGTAACATAATAACAGGCCGGTGGCAGGCAAATTAAGCAGTTTTATAGTGATTCGGTTCCGAAAGACCCTGCCAGGGAGCCTGAGCCCAGTCGGTGCTGAATCAGTTATGCTAATTTGTCCTCTTTTGCCCTGCACCCACCCAAAAATATGCATTTAAAGCTTAAATGTGGGCCGATGACTTTCTCCCTCCAAGCACCTGTTTGAGCCAGGGCCAGGTGACTGCTTTTAAGGTCTTTTAAAAACTTTCCCTCCTCCCGTTTACTTTCTTTCTTGTGAGCCCAAAGCAACTGTAAGCGATTAAACAAGCGGCTCCCTGGTGTTATTGCTGCTTGGCAGCTTTTGGATGCCTTCCACCTGTCCTGTCAGATTCGATTAGGCTGGATTTTTCAGCCTGTAGCTTGTTGCACGGCGCACTCGGAGCTCTTTCTGCTAATAATGGCCATTATCTAAGATAAGGGCAGCACTGTTTGACACATCCTGCTGGTAGAAAAGGAAACTAAAGTTCAGAAATGCTGGCGTTAAATATGGATGCTGTTGTCAAATGTCGTTAGACTCTGCTGTCATCTGAAGTTGACAGTGTAATACTTGCTAAAAGCATATTTGCTGTGTATGGCAAATAGACCAAATGAACCTTTGCTTAGTGCCTCTTAAACATGGAAAGCATACTTAGATGTATGAACAAGCATCTGGTTTCGGGTCCAGTGCTGTCTAGCATCAGTGACTGTTTAAATACAGCCCAAACATAGGCTTTATATGTACATGTGTGTAAAAGGGGTGGGGGGGCTGTGCTTTTAGCTGTTCTGCCCATTATTCAGAGCACACACTCACTGTAGCCTCAGGCTACAGAACCATTATTCCAAGAGTTTCAAATCAAAGAGGTTTAATATAAAAGGGGAAAACGTGCGTTGGGGGGGGGGAAACACTGGTAGTGAGTCCAAGACATTAGGGTCTCAGCGACAATCCACGCCTCTGCAATGCACCCACGTATAATCATATTCCCCCTTTAGCATAGACATGGTGACAAGAAAGACGCCTAGTGATTTATGATAAGAATACTGTGTCTAGAAAGGGGCTGCTGGTGCCAAAATGGGGCATTAGTGGTTTAGTGACTTTTAAGGTTAACGAGAGAGCACTCGGAGGACAGAGGGCCGAGTGAACGGGCGTTCTAGCCTGGGCTCAGAATGTATTAGATACCAGGAGCCACATCTGAGGCTGAGACTGATCATCTCCCCATGATGCTTCAAACACCTCTCAAAATGCTTCCAAATGTGTGGCTGCTTATGCAGTCTAACTAGGCTTTTAACATGGGCACACACACGAGTTTACTGATGCACATACCTAAGTGAACACGGGTTAGTTGAAACATGTGCAGGCTCACATAAACAAGCATATAAATAAGCCTGGAAATGCAGACCCAGAAGATGAGAGGCGAATAGCCATTCACATGAATACACATACACACGAGCTGGTCTGAGAAAATGAAGGCAAAAATCCATAAACATGGTTAGCTCATCCAAGAGACATTATCGTGCAGGCTTGTGTTTGATCCAAATGTATAAAGAGTATAATTTGGGGGAAACAAACTTTTATTCATAATCAAGACAAGCTGACATGAGAATCTGTCTATACAGTGGTTATTAAAGCAGATAAAAGCAAAGTGACCGTTGTGTTATATGGATATATTCCAATGATTTTTTTGGTCCCCAGTCAAAAAAATCTATGATTGTACAACGTCAATCTTCCTAACAAATATGAAACATTCTATACATTTTAAATTGCGTTAAATCCCTGAAGGTACTTTATTACCACAAACGGGGTCAGTTTAATACCAGAAACAAGGACAACCCTTAGTGTAATATATATATTTTTGTAGCTCTTAATTTGACCTTTGCATTTTTATTACATTTTAACACTTACAGTATTTCTTTATTACTTAATGTCCAATGTGAATTAAGTATGTAGGATATGTTGCCATAATAATCTTGATATCTGTCTATCTATCTACACAGATCAGCCATAACCTTATCATCTTATCATTTTGATTCAAACACATTTCATACAAATTTCCCTAATTTCTTTTAATTGTGTAAAGCTGCTTTGCGA
The DNA here is from genome assembly GCA_026413445.1 of Dolichallabes microphthalmus. NCBI lineage: Eukaryota > Metazoa > Chordata > Actinopteri > Siluriformes > Clariidae > Dolichallabes > Dolichallabes microphthalmus. The sequence continues at coordinate 1,282,858 of JAOTQY010000032.1, forward strand.
CAATGACAATTGTTAAAAGCGCTATATAAATAAAATCACATTTAATTGAATTAAACATTATGACTACCCACCTACTATTGGGTAGGTCTCCCCTTTTTACATCAAATCGGTGATACACGGTGTGTTCAGACATCTTTCTTTGGGAACCATCATAAACCTTTTCCTCAGATTGCACCACTATATCTCTTCTGTTGGATCGGCCTATGTGTGCCAGCCTTCGCTCCCCACATTCATCAGTATGCCTTGGTTGCCCATGAGCCTGTCGTCGGTTCACTGGTTCACTGTTTTTTTTCTTCCTGGGACTGCTGTTGGTAGGTTCTGACCACTGCAGACGGGGACCATCCCACAAGAGCTGCAGTTTTGGAGTTGTTCTGATCCAGTCATTTAGACATCACATTGTGGCCCTTCTCACTGTAGGTACAGTTACAGTATCTCATTACAGTGGCACCAGGAAGTGAGTTGGATATATTAGGCAGCAAATGAACCTTTTGTCCCTGAAGATGATGTGTTGATGTGGCAAATGTAAGGATCTGAGCGACTTCGACGAGGGCCAACTTGCGATGGCTAGATGCCTTGGTCAGAGCATTTCCAAAACTGCAACTCTTGTGGGATGTTCCCAGTCTGCAGTGGTCAAGACATACCAAAAGTGGTCAAAGGAAGGAAAACTAGTGAACCGGTGACAGGGTCATTGGTCGACTAAGGCTCATTGATGCACGTGCTCACTGATTCCCCGGGCCAGGAGTCTGAGCCAATAGAAGAGCGACTGGAAAAGATTAATGCTGGTTCTTATAGAAGTGTCAGAATACACAGTACATTGCTGTTTTTGTTGGCAAATAGGAAACATATTCCATATTAGCCAGGTGGTCATAAGATTAGGATCACTATATCTGACTAGCTAGTTATGTCTATTTAAAAAAATGATTTGTAAAAATTGTATATGCAAAGATAGGGAAAAGTGAAAGTTTTAAGTCGTTCTTTTTTTTTGTGATATTCCTTCATCTAAATGAAAAATTGTGGAATTTGCTTACTTTTGAAATGCTTTTCCCATAACATACATTTTGTATAGACTGTATAATCTTAAACACCTGATATAATTAAGCGTGCATGTACTGTATTGTGTGCAGGATCAACAGATCTGACTCCTTTCCCGGGGCAGTTTGAGCGCCAGTTCCCAGGATTCTCCTCCCTTACTGAGAGTCGATTCTCCAGCCCACGCATGCACTATCCAGCAACGTTTACCTACACGCCCACCCCGGTCACAACAGGCATGTCTCTGGGCAGTGCCCATTATCACACATACCTGCCCCCGCCATACCCAGGTTCCAGTCAGAGCCAGAGTGGACCATTCCAGAGCAGCAGTACCCCCTATCTCTACTATGGGGCCTCCTCTGGCTCCTACCAATTCTCTATGGTACCGGGGGGAGATCGCTCGCCTTCCAGGATGCTGCCCACCTGTACTAGCGCTTCCACAGGTGCCTCGTTGGTCAATGCTAGTCTTCCTGTGCAGGCTGATGGAGGGAGCGGTGTGGAGGAGGATGGCAGCCACAGCAACTCTCCAACTGTTCTCAATCCAGCAGGGAGGATGGATGAAGGAGTGTGGCGGCCATATTGACATAATTAAAGGAAGAAAAACAAACAGGACCATGTGCCTGTCAGACAGGTGAATCGCAAACCAGAGGCATGGTTTTAAAGCACAAACCCTACCAGGACCCGTGTCCTATCTTGCTGAGACATTCTCTTTTGCCTTGTTTATTTTTTAATCTTGATTAAATGTCACTTTTTATGAGTATTTATAGAACATGGTTCTTCAAAGGGAAGTATTTACAGTAAATACAGACCCATGGCGGTTTGTGTTAGTTGTATAATTGTAATACAAAAAAATCCATTCCTCTCAAACCAATAGCTTATCAATGAAAGTAGTAAGGCTAAAAAAAAAAGCTATGAGTTTGTTAGCTCGTAAAAAAAAAAAAACCTAACATTTGTTAGGTTTTTACATGCAGTTTAATGCACTGAGCAGCAGTTGGTTTCAGTTGAATATGACAAACCAAATTTGTTTTTAGGAATAATTTTCTTTTCTTTTTTTTAACTTAAGTAATTTAAATTATGCATATTTGGTGAACAAATATTGAGTTGTAAGTTATAAAGCCATAACTTAAGTAATGTATTTTGAACTTGATTCATAGACGGAATATTTTTGTAATGCATCTATGTTCAAGTTATTAATGAAATTGATATGTAATTTAAAGAAACATTTTCTGTGCCTTAAGCCATTTTTAAAAAATAATAATAATTCTTCCTTTGTGTATACTGAGATTCCTATACGTATCTGCATATAGTGCATTATGAAAAGTTCTATTCTTATATAGCAGATAGTCTTGCCAGTCTGAATTATTGCTTAGTTGCTCAGTACGTAAAGCTCTGATGCCATTTTATGTTTGACTTCAAACCAAAAAGGCCACGTTCTCTTATTGATTATACCATTCTTCTTTTTGATGTGTATGCATCATGCTCAGATAAATCTGTCAGTGTTAAACCTAGTGTAAGCTGAAAACGGTTGCAGTCCATTTGGACAGAAATAAGGGCTATAACAGGGAAACTACCAAAGATTCTGTACATTAAGGGGCCTTGAAGACTGGATCTGTTAACTGGAACCGTATGAAAGCCACAAACAACATTTCACGATGTGAAAATACTGTTTATCCTCAAAATGGTATTGCTCAGTGTAATGGCAGCTAAAAAAAAAATCCTTATGGAACAATAGAGACTTTTAAGATGACTGAATTCTGAGTACAATTTGGGTATGCTTTAGCTATACTTATTGCTGGAGAGTAAGGTTGCACATTGCTATTTCTATTAGTTATTAATGTAATTCAACAACAATAACTCTGGCTATTGCTCCAACACTAGAATTAAGTCCTGGACAAAATCTATAGATCAGTTTGATGTCCGCTTTGGTACTGATTTTGTTTCTCGGAACAATAAAGCATGGTAAACATATTTACTGTAAGTTTAAATAGCACTTAAATGTGTGATATTGTGGTAGAACAACCAACCCTACCCTGATTTCGCCTCCCCTTTATGCAATGCCCTACACAGTCATGCCAGCAGACTCATCATTTCATTTGCATTACTGTTCAGTGCCTTACATTATACAGTGCACAAAGATACAGTGTAATGAGTATCCGGTGCGTCACAGTCAGATGTATGCATTTATGAGTCTTGGAATGCTAAAGCATGTTTCTGATGATCAGATTTGTCAGAGATAAGCAAAGCACTTAGACATTTATGCAGTTAAATTGCGTCCTCATGCCACTCAATTTAATGGACTTAACTGTATCAAGGTTTGCTGGAAATTAATTATCTAATCTAATTTGATTTATACGACTTTCTATACAGTACTGTGCAAAAGTCTTGAGACTCCCCATATTTTGCTTCCAAGGAGACAGACTTTCTTGTATTTTTAATATTATCTTGAGAAATAGTTCTCCAGGCATCCTGAAGGATTTTTTATTGCCTGTCATTTTTGGGCCAGTCCCTTTACCTGTCCAGATTCGGAAGAGTTTTTATTTGCCAGGCAACATCTAACTTAAGGCAGGAACAAGTGAGAAACAGTTGCAGATGATCAGCGTGGTGATTAGTATACTGGTGATACTGAATGCTGAGTGGTTGGAACAGACGAGAGGGGAAACAAGGTTGCTGCTGAGGTTGTTACTGTATGTAGACAATATTTTTTTAAATTGTATCTTTATGCACCTTGCAGCCTATTCTTATAGGACATTTGTTTCCATTTCTTTAAATTACTCAACATAATTGAATTTTATTTCATATAAAGAAGAAGAATTAGGGGTGGCTTAAGACTATTGCACAGTACAGTACTTTTTACACCATTTGTTATTTCTATTGAATCATGTTCCGTTTGGGAGTTATAATACCATAAATATCATTGTATGGTTTTAAGTATCTGTGAGAGGGAGCAGAGATCAAAATTTGTTTACAAAGTGTTTACAATATTGTGAGTGTAGCTAGTTGCCATATGAGAAAAAATATATACCCCTGCTGCATTTGTGCTTATTATTCATTTTTCCTTTTTTTTTCTCTCTCTCTCTCTCTGTAAAATATTTATCCTCCCTGGTTAAGCTACCAGAAGGGGTTGGGTACGTTGGGTAGGTGGATTTGCTATGAGCTAATTTTTCTTCGGAGATTGCATGCTTTGCTTCACTTGCACAAATGTGTTTTTATTTATCATGTTTCCAACCTTAATGTTAATGTGTCTTCCTACATTTTTAAAACAGCGGCTGTAGGAAATGACTATCATGACAACAATGAGCTAAATTGGCATTTATTACTAATGTATATTGTTGTACCTTTTTTCTTTTATAAGAAAAATAAAAAAATTACATATTGCAACGATTTCGTCCTTCTCCATCAGCTGTGGTGTCAGTGTTGATGTTGCTTTACATCAGTCTCTCTGCCACTTTTTGTGTTTTTTTTTTTACCTCTTATATCTTCTAGAGATGGATTGGCACCCTGTCCAGGGTGTACCCCGCCTTGTGCCCTAAGTTTCCTGGGATAGACTCCAGGCCCCCCGCGACCCTGTATATAAGGATAAAGCGGTACAGAAAATGAATGAATGAATATCTTCTAGAGTGTAGGTTATATATTTTGTATGTCTTATATACTTTATATCTTCCTTGGACCTTATGGAAGATTAATGGCCTGCATCCATGCAGGCAAAATCAAATCACTGAAATTTTCCCTACCTTGTCTATGAACCTTATGGGTGGCTGGCATGGTATCAGAGTCTCCGTCCCATATAGTGTCTCAGCACCCCTGTAATTCATACTTCCATGCAGTGCTCCATGGATAAACATTTGCTTTGGAGAGTCTGAACTGGCACTGTGCTGCTGGCTCCAGCCTCGTCTTTGTCTCGTAGAAAACCAGGCCTCATTCAAACCAGGCCTGTGAGAGTGGGACTGTTGGACATTATTTCAAGACATAACAGCCATAATCAGACTCTGCTCCATCTTTAAAACTGAGATCATTTGTAGGTATACTGGGAGCTTTCCAGGGATTTCCCTGAATATAAATTGAGAAAGAACAGTGAAGCAGGTTTCAGGTTCGCATTCCCATCATTCCCGTAAACATCTAGCAATTTGGATAATGACCTGTAGAGAAGGAACAAAAGACGGCTATACGATCCTTTCTTAATGTGTGTGTGTGTGTGTGGGGGGGGGGTTTAAGGGAAGAATCTTGGAAAAGAATCAGCGCAATATTTGAGCTGGCACTAGATGGTATAGCATCAGATAGGAAAATCTATGAGGGTTTGATTTTTTTGCCTGGACATCAGCCTTTGCATCTCTGCACACACACACACACACACACACGAGGAAAGCGAGAGAGGCCATACCCAAACCAGTCAACACCTCAGTGTTACACTGCCCAAGATAAACTTGATTCTGGCAAAGTCTCAGCTGCAGCTGGCCTGTGTTAAAGTCCATTTGAAAGAGCCTCTAGCATCCACTTAGCACTACATGCTGCATTCCGCTCTGTAATATATGCTCTGGGCTATTACATAACATACTGTGGCAATTTGCACATGAAGTGGCATTGTGTTCGCTGAAAAGTTGCTTGAAATTAGCGTTTGCATATAGCATTGCTCAACTCATTTCCTAAGCCCGCTATGATGTGGTCATGCAGCTGCAACACTCCAGTGCTGAATGTGTTGTCTGAGAAGTAGCATTGTGACATTCTGACAAGTTAAGCATTTAAGTTAGTCTTTACTGACAGCCGTGACCTGGGTTATGTTTGCTACAGAGTAAGAATGTTTTCCATGATTAAAGCAGTGAAACTACTGTAAGAAAAAAATGTAAAAGGATACAGTGTTGGTACAAAGTCATTCATGTTTTTGTAGTAATTAGTTTTTTATAATTTTTTTATTTTTTATTTAGAATAATACGACAAATTAAATCTTCAGTGCAAGACTTCCAGATTATTTGATGAGGACACAGCAAACGTCATAAAAGCCTATCCCGCGGTATAAGACAGTCCATCCTGGGTGGGGTGCCAACCCATTACAGGGCACAAGAACACATAGTCACACACCAAGTCGTACACTAACAGTGCCGAAACGGACAGCATGTTTTTATACAGTTTTTATAGATATTTTAAATAGACAGTACCATTCCAAAGTTTGGACACAAGATTGGATTTATTTTCTACATTACACAACAATACAGAACAATACCGGATATATCATAATTATTATGTAACAAATATGGCATTAGGTAATTAAGTGACAACAACAACAGCATGAACAACAGTCAATTATTATTGTAAAATTCTGGAATAGTTCTTGTAAGAACAGTATTGTCAAGTGCATTTTCAAAACTCATCAAGCACCATAATGAAACTGGCTCTCATGAAGAACATCCCGGGAAAGCAAGACCAAAACGTCCCTCTGCTGCAGAGGAGACGTTCATTTAAAGTCAAAGCACCAATTAACCGCAGTTCAGATTAAAGCTGTTATGAAGGCTTTACAGAACATCAGTAGCAGACACGACCGATATCAACTGTTCGAAGGAAATCACTGCATATTTTGGACGCCTTCAGCATTGTTTTACAATGTAGAAAGAAATAAAAATCAGGAAAGATTGATATATCAGGAATTAGACGGAGAAACTGTGTCTTGTTACTTTTTTACTTTTTCAACTTTTTTTGGGTATTGCTACAGTATTGCTATTAATGTACGTATGATGATGAGTCAAAAATGATCTGCACTCCGGTTATATTAAAACGTCTGTAGTCCTATCAGCGCTTTGAATTCAGGTCTACTGTCTCACCAGTCAATGCTGTGTTACATCAGTTCATTTGTAACTGCGAGCAAAAATGGATGTCCCACTTGTAATTTGAAGAAAAGAAGAATAACAGGCAGTTATTCGTGTTTTTTGCGGTCTGATGATCTACATGGTGCAACTCATGGAACAGTATAAATAAAAGTGTTTGGATATCTGGAAACAAAAGTTGAATACTCTAAAGAAGGGACAGTATGGAACATTGGGACAGTATGGAACGGAAGCATCCTCTATTGATGACAAAGAAAAAGTTGAAAAGTCAACCATCAGCTGTACAATTGATGTAGTTTTCTCAAGGGCCAGTGTTGGAAAATTACCAGGAAAAAGATTCATGCTCGTTACATTGATATACTTATTGAATATTGAAGACCCGAAGCCTAAACTTCGGGAAATACAATGCAGAGGACTGCTATCCAAGGCCGTTGGATGTGATCTTGCATGACGATGCATGTCCACACTACAAAAAGGTTTGAGTTCTGAGTTGTTAAACATCCTCCATATAATCCTGATCTTGCTTCTTCAGATTTTCACCTGTCTGCTCCCCTAGAAGCAGCCCTACAAGGATGAGTATTCATTTCTGATGAAGAAGAGAAGACGGCAGTGCATTCGTGGCTCGCAGATCAGCCTAAAACATTTTTGTTCTGTTTTTAATGAGGGAATACGAAAGCTTGTTGACAGATGACAAAGTGTATAGTCAACAACTAATTTTTTCTTCTCTTTTCCCGAAAGTTAATAAAAAAATTTTTTACAGTCAGAGTGCGGATAATTTTTGACTCACCCTTGTGTCCGTGATTTTGTACAAGATAACACCAGATGTCTACTCAGCGTGTTGTTTAAACACCTGGACAATGTCTTGTGTCTGCACACACATGCTGAGGTCTTGCCCTCAGTTACACTGTAATTTGCCCTAAAATTTTCTCATCCGTGGTTTTCCGTCCCTTGAACATTCTCGCTGAGATTGCAGTGGGTCAGTGCTAGATCCAGATGACAGAATCCCCTGGCAGTGTTCATGGATCCTCAGTAACACTAGCAGCCCACTAGGATAAATGACTCACCCTACTGTAGGACTGACTGGAAGGGCACTTGAGATTGTTATTCATGTCACCAGGACAGTCAATGTTACATATCATAGCGAATTTGGATGGTGACTCCTGCTGAGCTGGAAAAACATGTTCTAAGACCGGTATTATATCTGCGTAGTATTTACCATGCAGTGGACCAGGCGTTGTTTGCATGGAGCGCACATAAGAAGCGTGGTTCCACTATAATAGATCAACAAAAGATTTCAGGATCAATTTGCTGTAGTTTACATAGTACTGTAGGGGATGCTTAGGAGGCACAGGAGGATTGCTCAGCAGGTTCCCCTTTAAACCTTTGATATGACCTTAGGCAAAAGCCCTGGGTTTACCCAAGGTTACTCATACACTATCTGACCAATAGCACATGCTGGGCTTATTGCTAAAGTATACGTTTTCCCCACACTCTTTTTGCCAGAATGATTCATAGTTAAAAAAATTTTTAAAAAAAAGTCTGCTACTAAGAGATCAGTTCTGTATGGGGTCATAAAGGAAGAACTGACTGTAAAGCTTCCAGGCGGGACTCTTTGGGAATGCAGAGGGAAAAGGAACTCCTTCAGAAAATGTGTGAGACGTTTATGAGCACCTGGTGAGACACCATTCATAACGCTGCAGCATGTGCTGTAGCAATGCTTGCTATAAATGCTGTCAACGTAGATTGAAACTTAAGATTTTTTTAAATTGTTTTTTAAATATTAGTATTTTTTTATTTTTGTATATTTTTATGATTAAATAAATTTGCCTTTAACTGTGGTTTTTAAATATTTTTATATGCACACTTTGGAAAACATTCTACCCTAGATGGGCGTGGAATCAAATCCCTTTATAGAGCACTTATTGAAATACTTGAAAATTCAAAATCGCAAGACTTTTTTTTTTTTTTTTTTTACATTTGTAAATATAGAGGGTTTTTTTTACATTTGTACATACCGTGTTTCACTGTTTTCGTGTTTATGTTGCAAATCAAGGTCAAAGAAAGTCACCTGGTAATAGTGTCTAGGGTAATATGTTTTTTCAAAATGTGACGCATAGATACAGTTAAAAGTAAATTTATTTAAACTTTTTATTTTAAACTTTTCATTTAAAATGTGCAAACATACATTCATTCATTCATTCATTTTCTGTACCGCTTTATCCTTATATACAGGGTCGCGGGGGCCTGGAGCCTA
>JAOTQY010000032.1:1292053-1304927 GCA_026413445.1 Dolichallabes microphthalmus
GAGAACATGCAAACTCCATGCACACAGAGACGGGAATCGAGCCTGCCTCGGGAATCGAACCCGGACCCTGGCGGTGCCTGGCTACAGTGCTAACCACTACACCACCGTGCCGCCTTGCAAACATACAAATATACAAAAATAGTATAAAAATACAAAAATATCCACATCCCATGGAAGTTAGCAGAAGTGGTTCTTCACCCAGTTAAGGCATATATAGTAAGTTTTACTGACCTTGCTTTGCAATATAAAAAATGAGAAGAATGAAAAACAAAGAATTGAAATGAGTGAAAACAAATCTTGAAAAAGTTTGAAAAGTTTGTACTTTCCAAGTATTTCCAAGAAAGTTTAACCTTGTGTAAACGTTTGGCATAAACGTTATTACTTTAGGCACTGGACAGTGGACTAGGTCCATATGACGGAGTGCCACACTGTTCATGAACTAGTTTGGGGGTTCTTGCATTCAATGTTTCTTGTACCTGTTGAGTTATAGTCTTTGACATCTCTTTCCCTCTGAAAAGCCACACCTGTAGCCAAAGGTAGCACAAGCAGTGTTGTCCAAGCTTTGCTGTGATGCTTTGATGTTGCCAAGGCATACATCACTCAATGATACCAGATGAAACTAAGGCTGCCAGGGTCACTTAGTAATAACCATAAGCATGGCTCTGAGTCTCGATTGCTGAATTATCTACGATCAGGGAGAAGCATAATCGATAATTACTTATTTTGGCTTAGGCAGAGAGGTCTACACATATCTTGCCAAACGTCTCCCAGATCTAACACACCATTTCTGGGTGTAGATGCCACTATTCTGGACATATAGTACAGTATGTGCTGACTTGACTATGTTTCCACTGCACTATTAAGTTGTCTCATTAAAAGTCAATGTCAGTGACGCTATTCATTTACGGAGCCATTTGAGTAGTTTCCATACCAGGTGCGAAGCTTCATTCAATCTTATACCACAATGAGGACTGATACAGTATGTTTGACCCTCATGATATTAATGTACATGTACAAAGCAGGTATGTAGCATTATCTCAGAAACAGTAGGACTAATTTGCGGACTAGATAGACTGTCTTCTGGTCAAGTCTTCCGTTGTCTTCTCTGTCTAGGCATGAGAGGGTTGTTGGAGTGGAGGAGGTGTGAGCTGATGAGGTCTGCTGAGATGACTAGTTTTTTTTTTTTTTTTTTTTTTTTGAGATTTTGGCCACTTTAAGGCCAAGCTGTTTCTAGTTTCTGAAATCTGAACACGTCTATCTAGGGCTTTGGCTGCCAGCACAAAGAATAACATTGGCACGTACTGTATAGCAGGTTGCACAGGGTTGATTTGTACAATTTCAGCAGTACAGTCTGTGCTAATCATTACTGACATTAGCCAAGAATCAGAATTGCAGAGGGCAGCCATGTATCTTGGCATAAATGTCTTACTACCAGAAGTGCAATTACAATCACTTACCCTCATTACAGAAGACTATTTGTTGAATGACTGAGAGTTGATGCCACATAAACTCACAAAAACAGTCCAAACTGAAAAAAATGAGAAGTTGATTGGAGTCTTGGGGGCCAGGTTAATCATAGTACTAATCATTTGTAAGGGTATTTTAAAACAGAATACTAAGTCATGTGATGTTGTGGTAAGGTCTTTGTGTGTGCTTGTGTGCACACACTCACACATACACACACAAAGAGGGAGAGAGAGAGAGAGAGAGAGAGAGAGAGAGAGAGAGAGAGAGAGCTGATTGCTTGCATGTAGAATCATAGATGTGCCATTTTTCAGGTGCAGTCCTGAAACAGGACTGCTTCGGGTTTAGTGAAAATGTGCAGTCCTAGCTGACAATATGCATATACTTGCAGTTGATAAAAGAGGTAAGCATGTGCAGCATTAGATTATATGGAAAGCACAACATTTGTAATATAATTTTTTGTCAAATGAATTGTGCCAGCTTTGAAGTTTGTGATTTTTAACTAAAGTCTGTAGTAAAGATTAAGTCTTCGGCTCTTCTATTACCTCCTTACGCATCTTGTTTTGAGGCAGTGATTTGAAAGTGCTGCATTAGAGTATCACAAAAAAAAATTTCCTAGCGTCTTTTTTAGCCTGTGCATTTCAGAAAAAGTGGTGTTTTTTGCAGTAGTTAAATCAGTAACAGTAAATAATATAATAATAAATAACTTACTAAAGCACAAATATTGTCATAAAGCTAATAATGGTGCCATAAAACTGCTGTACACTTCTTCACATTTAAATCGAAATTTATGAAATAAATCAATTAACCTTGAATGAAGTAATGAATATTAAAACTGTTTTCTCTCAGTACCATTTGATCCTTGAGCTTGTTTCTTTTTTTTATATATACAAAATATTTTTTGTAAATATGCACATATGCATGATAATAAAGCATGATATTCATATTCATATTGGTTTAATGGCTTGTAATGTAACATCTTTACTGAAAATATACAGTATTGTGCAAAAGACATGAGCCACCTGGCATTCCTTTTTACTAAATTAAAAAATAAAATTGTGTAGATTAAGTTAAAGACATGAGAACCAATTTTACTATGACAGGCTGCAAATTCGAAGCAGCAGCTTCGTTTCCCCTCTCATCTGTTCCAATCAGTCAGCATTCAGCATCACTAGTACAATAATCACTGGCCTGATCATCCGTCTTCATTTGCATCTGTTTCTCACTAGTTCATGCCTTATGTTAGATGGTTTTTTTGTTTTTTTTAATACTTGAATGATGTTCCTCTGATGTTCAGTTCCTCAGCTACAGGGTCTGGCCTGAAAATGAGAGCCAAAACCTGCAAAAAATAAGAGCCGTCGGAAAGCCAAAAAAACTATTCCTCAATATTACATTAAAAATACAAGAAAATCTGGCTCTTTGTAAGAAAAATATGAAGAGAAATGAGGGGCGGCACAAGACTTTAGCACGCTTCCCCTTTATTAGATGGACCATGTGCACGGACACCATTTATTCTAATAAATCTCCTGGAAATAGCAGCTCACAAGTACGTAAACCATTCAAACGGAAACTGCGTGGAAATAATTGAAATTCAATAAAAACGAGTAAATAAATAACTTCTTCGGATTACATGACTAAATTATAATTTACTAAATTAATTAAAAGATACTACTAATAATGACACTGAACATTTCTTCGGATATGGGTCGCTGTATTGTATTGTCTTGTGAGCATTAGTGTGCAATGAGAAAGTGGAACTGAATTTATAATCCTTATTTCACACCATAATAAACCATATTGTCACATTTTATGATGTCAGGTGATTTATAGCCAAGTCAGTTATTAGGTTCGAGTGACCTCAGTTTGCTCTCACAGACAACTTTTAACACCCAGAGTGTTGAATTAACACCCTACAGGGCTTATATAATTCCGGGTAGACTCTGAAAGTGTTAAATCAACACTGGGGATTTTACTGTTTAACTACAGACTGTATTACTCAGTTAGTTCTATTTAGCTTTCTGGAATAACCATTCGCACAGTGACTTTATCTGATAGTTAAAAAGATTTCACCTGTAGGCTTTGTTATAGGCTGTTTATTAAATCACTTTAGCCCGACTGCTCCATCTAGTGCACAATTGAGATTAATGCTGTCTTAAAAAGTTGATAAGAACTTAAGAGATAAGAAAATGCCTGGTCACTACATGCATCGAGACTAATGCATTGAAACAAATGAAAGCTTACAAGAACTTTTATAGAAATGGCTAAGAATTGTAAATGGTGTTAGTTGAATAGAGAGAAAGCAATTTTTTTAATTAAGTAATGATTCTGATTGGTCATTTTTATCACAATCGCTTATAATTTTAAAGACGCTTAAGTAATGTTTTAATCATTTAAAAATTTTTACCATGTCAGTGCAAAAAATCTTTTATCTTCTAAAGTTTTACGCTATTACAAAGATTACCAAACCCACTGCCCCATAATTACACTAATTGAGAAAATCTTCTAATATCAGCACCATGGATAGCTACCATTTAAACAATAGCTTTCTTTGTTGAGTCCTCGAACTGGTGCCAGGAGTCTTGGGTTATTCACCATCTAAACTGCTCATGATTGAGTGTTTCAGGCATCAGAACATTCGACAGGACAGAGCTCCGACTTGTGCCAAAGACTCATGCAACACAGACCTTTTCCATAGGTCCAGGCCAAGCAGTAAAATGTGAAATATTTGAACAGAAACTCCATCTTCAAATATAGCCAGCCATAGTGGGGCACAGGCATGGTTACTATCAAAAGAAATGGTCTTATAAACTTTTTGATGGGGCCGAGTGTTAATTGAGAACTAATGAACTGGTAACACAAAACAGTGCTTCCAGAGGCCCTTCTGATGACTGACGTAGAGGCTCGGTGACACCATGCCAGTTATTTCTGATCTTCCGTTTTGGAAAATGACAAAGTAATTGCAGCCATCAGGGTTTGCCAAAAGTGTTTCATCGATGCCCATGTCTGCTCTTTGTTTAGGCTCCGGCTATGTCTCCAAATATCCCAAATCGTGTTATTATATTAATGACAGATTTTATAGTTTATGACTAAAAAATCAAACATTCTTGATTTCCTGGGGAGTGTGCAGAGATTTTTAACGCTTTATGATAAAGAAAATTGTCTTGACAGCCATGCAGCTGTGATGGCTTCTGTGGGCAAGAATGAGTGCAGAACCAACAAACTGTTCTCTTATGTGGAGAGATATACTGTGTGCTGGAAGAGAGACACGAAGAACTGTCCTTCCTTCTTTTTCAGGCACCAAGTCATGTCATAAAAGAATTTTAATCATCCCAGGCATAATGTGATGGTCTCAGTACCCACATCCTACCACAACAGGAAGATTTTCTTTTTTTAATGTGAACCTAAACCTTAAATGTCAGTCATATTGTACATTCGATCCTGGGTTAAATACTAAGCAAGAACATCTCTTTTTATATTACTGGTTTGAATCAATCACCTTTTTGGCTAAGTGATATTTTAGGCCTCATGACTCTTTGAGTAGTATATCCAAGCACTACCTGTTTGATCTGCCTTCAGTACAAATAAAGAATCTTTCTGTGCCACCTCAACTTCACTGATGTCCAGCATGTGTATATTTTGCCAGCAGTTCCTCTGGTTAGGTCGTCAGCTCCATACTTAAGCTGCACGCGTGCGCTCGTCATATAACTAATCCCCATCAAGTTCCACCACAAGTCACTCACACTGCAGACTCTGCGAGACTAGGCCCAGGCTAAAGAAGAAACCAACGCTGTCTTGCCATATGAAAGTTCTTCAACTTGTTTTAATAAAAGATTATATGCTGTTTAATAGGGGAATCTTCAAGACTATGATTCCACAATACTCCACACAATTAAAGACATAGAGCAGATAAAATGGAAAAATGGTTTCATAATTTTTTAAATCACCAGCATAAAGTAAGGTGCTTCTAAGAAAAAGCATAGTCCTTGAATTTAAAGGATAGATGCTTGGATTGTATTATACCTCCATTGGAAGTCACTTCATTTGAAATATACTTTAGAAAATTATCATTTCCCAAGTTAAATGACTACTCTTTCCTTTCTGCTATAGTAATAAACACTGACCTATAGGCTATCTTATTGAATGTAAACTTACAAAGATACGTCAGTATATTTGTACACTTCAGTTTAGTACGTTCTCTATATAATATGAACTGGTGTATTGTTTTGCTTCTGCAGAGTTCTTCACTTCTGGCTTAAAGAGACAGATCTGCCAGGATTTCATTCATTTTACTTAAAGGTGAATGTAAATATACTGAATATGCTGTTGTAAAAAAAAAAAACAAGGAGAAATAAATGCAGAGTTGTGCAGTTGCTTTAACATTTATAGGTAGAACTTGCTTGCACATGTAACCTGATTAGCATTTGAAAATGTTTAACAGCAGTATGCCGCGGTTTGAGGCAACATATCCAGTCACACAGCAAAAAGCCGTTATTACTGTAACACCCAGTGCCAGTGAATTGCTTATGCGCTGCTTTATTAGATGGACCATGTGCCATCTAATACCATTTATTCACCATTTATTCCAATAAATCTCCTGGAAATAGCAGCTCACAAGTAAACCATTCAAACAGAAACTGCGTGGAAATAGTTGAAATTCAATAAAAATGACAAATAAATAACTTCTTTGAATTCCATGACCAAACATGAAGAAGATACTACGAATAATGACATTTTTCCTACAGTCATCTTGCCTGTCAAATGTTCTTGCCGAAATATAAAACGCGAATAATTGGAATAAAAATATGCATACTTCAAACTTTTCGACATTTGGTTCCCATTGATGGAACGGCACAAACTGTACGTGTATGTGTCAATTAATGCAAACCAGAGGACAAGATAAAATCAGCGGCTGTGTATTGTCTCTCCATATGCATGGAGCCGGGGAGGTTGTGCATCACTGGCATCTGTGCAAACAGATAAGAGTAACAGCCCTGGATGAGCGGAGGACATGTTTGACATTAATGCCATGATGTATATTATCTTGCTTGGAGAATGTTGAATGTGAGTGCGAGATCCAAGGTGGAGAATGTTTAAGAACTAATTATGTTAAGCAGTGAGGCACAAGTCCTGGACATATTTTCTTACTTGCATGGAAAAATATGGCTGGCTCCATTTATTTTTCTGCTCTGTTATTTCTGGACGGAGCTCGCTTCGGGTAAATAGTGCTGCTCCCTATTGTAAATCTGATGGGCGAAGGTCTTTGGAGTGAGGCTCTTTTGAGGAAAAATCTAGATGGTTTGGACATTTTTTCCACCCTAATGATAGAGTAGAGGAACAAGAGAGCTTTGATATATAGCCTGGAAGTCAGTGTTTAAATTCGGTTGAGGTCATCAGTCTCCAACCTGAGGATTAAAAGGACGGCTTGACGTTTCTTGTGTTTAACAGACAATGAAACGCAGATCTGCGGCACTGCTTAGCTTTATTGTACCTATTGTCAAGTCTTTTCACCTTCACTATGCAAACTGTTTTCCATTCAGATTTTAGATTTCAACCACACATATTAAGCCTCATCATTCAATTCCAGAATAAGTTCCATTTCCTTTAATATAATCCCTATATAATTATATTAATTAGCAAAAAATGGTGCATAGGGAAAATGAAATAACGCAAGTTGAACTGTAAAAATATTATTTTATTCGTAGAGGTTCACGCAGGATAGGCCTCTCTGGCGCCACACTCCCCTTTCATATCAAATGTTTGTCCAAGCCACACAAGAGCTGCGAGCTCCATGAGGACCTATCAAGTCTGTGGAACTGTGTGCTATTTCAGCAGAGCTGCGAGTGGAGGAGAGCTGGAGAGAAGCCCGACTAGACTGCTTAACTTGATTTAACAACATTACGGGATACCATGAATCTTCGTTGCCACACAACTCAAAGTACAAATTGCAAATTAATCAGATATAATTGAGGTCAAGACTAAATCTTTTGGAAACATGTGTCAGCTGACACAAAGATAAGTAAAATGTCAACACAACAAAAAGCATTTCATCAAAGGAATCAAAATAAAGTATGTATTTGAAAAGAAAGAGTTTCTTTAATGTATCAACATGGAATATAGTATATATAGGTATTATATCTTACTTAACTGATTCAAAGTTGTATTCAAAACAATAACATTTCAAAAATATGATTTTTACATTGTGTATTAAACCTCTGCTTCTATTTTCACCTTGTCCCAGTGCCCGCTTGTTCTTTTTTTCCCCTAATAATCATTTATTTATGACACAACTTGAGTATTTCTATCAAATATTTTTATGTTCTTGAAAATCATCATCGAATTAGAAACTAGAATCTACCAATTAGTGGATCCCTTTTTAAATTTATTTAGCTGTGATACATAATGTATATGCATGTCCCTGACAGATAATATCTTCTTTAAATAATAAGAATATAATAATCGACTGTAAATGATAGAAATGCAGCAAATAGATTAAAAAAAAAAAAAAAAAAAAACTCCATGGAAAACTATTCATCTAGCCCTGACAGATAGTTCAGACACAATCACTACAGGGGAACGGGATTTCCCTGGCCTGCACTGAGTCATCATATTTCTTTATTTTGTGTTGCAGAACAGAATTCTGGCTAACCATAGTGGTTTCACTGCAAGATCTGTTTTCAATGATACAAAACTAAATTCTATAAAAAAAAAAAAGACAGTGTCGTCTATTTCTGACAGCACCTACTGTATGGAGTCTAATTGCTCTGATAGTGATGCCGCGAGCTTTACTTGACCAGCCTCTTGGCTACATCTAGGTAGGCCAGTTCCACCTCTTTTTCTGCAGGACATGTGTTGATGAACTCCTCTCGAGCGTAAGAGCTGTTCAGGTAGCGCCAAACGCCTGTCAGATCGGTGGGGATGTCGTAGTTACGATACTTCTTGGCAACAACCTGAAAAGCACCAGAACAAGAATCTTAAACCTGTTGAAGTGACGCTGTCGTAATTGACGCGCAGGGCTGTGAGCAGCTCACCTTGACTATGTGGAGTTTTGGCAGGAGGTTGCAGTCTGCCAGGGTGAGGTCGTCGCCATCCAGGAACTTGCGGTTAGAGCTTTTCTCTTCCTCCATGCTGTTTGTGTCTATCTCGTCGGGCAGAGCGCTGTTCAGGTAGTCGTCCAGCTTCTTTAGAGCCTTTGTCAAGTTCTTCTCCAGCCCTGCCCCAATCCATATTAAACACTTGAATCGGTAAAATTACACGTTTCTGAAGCGTAACTATTCAATATTAATATGTCTAGTGAAGTCGCGTTAAGATCAATCTTCCTATGTTTTTTACATGTCACTGCACATTTGGAATACTAGTGTCTATAACATACTACTTCCATTCAGAACATCAAGTGATCTGATTTGACATGCCTACCTCCGTTGGCTTCTGGCCTTGGGTTTTTGATGTAAGCTGAGAACTTTGCAAATATGTCAATCCCTGCTGTGTTGGACTCCCTGTGCTTGGCTGCCAGCTTGGGGTATCTGAGGATGGAGAGAACAGAAATACGTCATTTTCCACTTCCTTTAGGCAAATAAAGACTCTTATGTCATTTAATAATCTCTCTGACAGATTTCAAAACAGAAAGCCAAAGCTCAATATAACAGACAGAAGGATTTATGTTTGACAATTAACACTAAAGAGTATATACATATATACAAGTCACATGTACTGTATATATGATTTACTTGAATGTGGCCCTGAATATTCTGCAATAACTCGCTATGATGTACCAAATAAATATGCTACATGCCTTGACGTATGTGTACTCTATTACATTACATGTGATGCTGGAAATGATTTCCGTTTTCTGACGGACACATTTCGACGCTGCACTCCATATTCCTGAACGTATCGGCAAAGATATTGTAGAGAGTAGCAGCAATTTCACGTTTGATGGCACTTAAACGAACACGTTGGCGTGTTGAAAGCTCCATATACCGAGAAGCACATTGTACGTTGTTTTGTTCAGATTGCTTCGTCCTAGCAAGAGTTTAAAAAATGTCGGGGCCTCTTTCAAGTGAATCACCCTGTGTGTGTGTGTGTGTGTGTGTGTGTGTGTGTGGTGTGTGTGTGTGAGTATGTGTATATAGTCAGTCAAAAAATGTATACACACTTCAGGAAAAGAAAAACCTGAATAAATATTGTAATACTAAATTTCCACACAGGCGGCACAGTGGTGTAGTGGTTAGCACTGTCGCCTTGCACCTCCAGGGTCCGGGTTTGATTCCCGCCCGGCTCGATTCCCGTCTCCCCGTGCTTGGTGGGTTTCCTCCGGGTACTCCGGTTTCCTCCCACAGTCCAAAGACATGCGGATTAGGCTAATTGGCGTTCCCAAATTGCCCGTAGTGTGTAATTGAGTGTACGCCCCGCCTCGTGCACTAAGTCTCCTGGGATAGGCTCCAGGCCCCCACGACACTGAATACAGGATAAAGATGATGAGTGAGTGAGAATTTCCACACACACAAACAACGCAGGGAAAAGGCAGAGGATTGTAACTAAACAGTTTTGTGTGGTGGATGGGAAAAAGATCATGTGGTCTGATGAGTTTCGATTGACCCTATTCCAGACGGGTGCATCAGGGTAAGAAGGGATGAAGTAATGAAGTGATGAAACCATCATGAATAGTGGCCACTGTACACGTCTCTTGAGGCAGTGTTATAATCTGGAGTTGCTTCAGTTGGTCAGGTCTCAGCAACGTTATGCGGCAGTAAAAATGAAGTCAGCTGACGACTTGAATGTCCTGAATGACCAGGTTTTCACAACTAAGGATATTTTCCTGTGCAGTGTATTTAACGTGTGTGTAAGAGTGTTTAGGCGATTAGAAAATCCCCCCTCAAAAGTCCCTGTAACGTCTACATTTTAGATAACCGTATAAGTCGACTAAAAATCCAATGACTTACTTTGGTGGCGCTAACACTTCTTCTAAAAACTCCTCAATTTTGTTGATGTCTGTCTTGACCTCACCGTTGTACGTGAGAAAAGGAGGGTGTGTGCCTGGAGCCAGATTATGCAGGTCAGCTGGTTTCCTAAACATCAAAATATCACAAGAAAACGTTTTGCATTCACCAGAAACTAAAAATCCAAAGTGTGTGTGTGTGTGTGTGTGTGAATCATTCACAAAACTTCCATTTATAACAAAAACTCTATTCTATCTCCATGAATTGGTAATGTTGTATCAGATGCTTTTTCACCTCTTCAGGTCCACAGTGGTGACGTTGAAGACAACCCCTTTGAGCCACAGGATCATGAAGAGGCGTTGAGAAAACGGGCAGTTCCCGATGCTCTCCCCATCGCTTCCAGCCTGCAGACCACAGAACAATGAGAAATAAATCTCTCTCATATGACACAGCCTTCAACTCCTTTACTTACTAACCGCAGACTTTACTGACTCACAGACAAGTCATTTTTATTAAATAAATATTACTGAAACCAAGAATAGGCCATGACTATTAAAGAGCAGCAGAGGTTAATACAACACACTTTAAGATCTCCCAAGCTGCCTAAAATGAAGCATCTCTGCTTTTAATCCAGTGCAATCCAATAAAGCACAACAGCGCCCTCTGCTGGATTAATCACATATCTGATATTTAGCCTATTCTCACTCACTCGTCATTTATATCACTTTATATGGTACATGGCACATGGCACGAGGCAGGGTACACCTTGGATGGAGTGCCAATCCATTGCAAGGCACGCACACACACACACACACACCCCGACCCTGAAGGTGCAAGGCGACAGTGCTAACCCCTAAGCCACCGTGTCGCCATGTTCAGCCTATTCATACATGGGAAATTTCACAATAAACATCCATCAAGGTTTAACATTTGCTTATAAAAATGAATATATTTCATTAAGCATGAAATTTCAAAGGCAAGTAAATTATATTTATTCCAAGGATATGCAGTTTAAATTATTGAAATCCAAAAATAACCCAAATACTACTTTAAAATAAGTTAGTAGAATAATCCAAGAACTATAGGGAACTTGTGCAGATATAATTAGATAAAATACTCATTTAGAAACTTTCTACCTTTTGTAGAAATTGTTCCAAGTACGTTTCCTTTGGCACGCAAGAACCCATAACATGGAGCAAAAAAACTAACTAAATCCCAGAATGCACTGCAAGAGGTTAGTGTCCAAACCATACCGAATGTTCCGACAACACAGATCGGTTTCTTGGGAATACAGGACAGGCTGCCATTTTGGATGCATGTTACTTTAAGGATATTCTAAACGTAAAAAATCTATTTGTATTATTCTATAACAGCCGTTATATTATTGTATGATAGACAACATGAAAAGTAGTCATTTCCTATAAAAAGCAAATAAGATCCTAAAACTAGCTGTGTAACGTTAATACACTGACACAACTTGCATAAGACAGAAAAGGAAGCACATCCTAGTGATCACACACACTTTTCAGCCATCAGGTGTCTAAAACATATAATTTATAGAAAAAATACCAAGAACACTTCAATCGCCTGCTCTACTAGTGACAGTCAATGATTAATGCATAGATAATTTATTTCAATTCTACAATAGTTCTAATGTACTGTAAATGTTTGCTGACATTACACTGTAATATCACTCACTCTCATTCATTCATACTCTATACCACAGGAAGCCTGGATACACCCTGGACAGGGTGCCAGTCAATCACAGGGTACAATCGCCTTAGTCTACATGTCTTTGGACTGTGGGAGGAAACCTGAGTACTCAGAGAGGAAACCCATCCAGCACAGGAGAACATGCAAACTCTACACATATCCCCGGGGCAGGAATCAAACCCATGACCCCAGAGGTGTGAGGCCACAATGCCAACCATTATGTCACCAAGCCACCCACTGTATTATTTTTCATCAAAAATAATAATAATGTCTTTTACATAAAAAGGGAACATAAATAGGAGTTTGCTCTGACATGCAGCAACAACAGCATTATCAAGAAGGATAAAAAAATTGATGTTCATGTCCTCACTTTGATAGTAAATGAGGACGTGTTACAATTTACAAAGCCAGACATGATATATTTCCTTTTAAAACACTTGTGTAGGAACATTCTGCAGGAAACAATTGTACTTCAAGAGTGTGTACGTGTGTGTGTGCGAGTGTCTTGCAAAGGCCACTGTGAAAGCAAGTAAAAGACTGTTTCCTCTGCATCAGCACCTCATTAATTGTCTGCTTCTCCAGCTGATCCTCTCTCTGAGGAGCTTTGAGGCTGGTACATCACAAGCCCTAACCTGATTTAATCGGCAGCATGGATATATACTAAAGTTATATATAGTTATAGTTATAGTTATAGTTATCCCCCCAAAATACATAGAGTTTATTCTTTCATATATATATATATATATGGAGTTTTATATATA
>JAOTQY010000032.1:1327418-1339368 GCA_026413445.1 Dolichallabes microphthalmus
TGACATCATTTCTGGCAATAAATCTGATATGATCTTTTTTTTCTCGGTGTGAAACAGAACTTCTTTTTTTTACCCCACACAGAACAGAAACGCTTTCGATAGAAAGGATTACGCACTGAGGTGTCCTACAATGATAATCCTACAAAAGATGACTATTGAATAATATTTAAAGAATCGTGTTAAACACCCCCCACCCACACACACAGACACAAACACACGCATACAGTATGTGCTTTTGATTTGGTTAAACTGAATGTCAGACTTGCTAACTGATGTACCTGGCTGATTTTCACATTTTTATTTAAACATGTAACTTCCTTTCAGGATATCGCTTTAGTCTCGAGGCATAAATGAATGTGGAGATTTGGTTAATATTAGGTTAGAGTATTTTAATCTCTGACTGGTTGAACTGCTGCTTTCTGCACACTGATGAAAGACCTATCCACCCCTTCCACTTGCGTACCTTTACAGACTCCCGTGATTAACAATTGTCAGACTCCTGATCTCCGGATGATCGTGCAAACTCTGGAGTCCTAACGGTGTGAAATTGTGACGAGTGATGTGTCAATATGCTTTTCCATGAAGAGCTTTGAGACCACTATGTTTATAGTACCATGTAATGTATGGTACATGTTTTCAATGAATGCGAGAAGTGGAATTGAAATAGGAAATCTATAACTAGATTATATCTAGCCTATATGGAAAAGAAGTACATGAATACCTGACCGTCTGTGGCTCTTCCCTAAAGTGTTGCCATTAGGATGGAAGCAATAACTTGTATAGAATGTTAAAATATGCCATAGTTTCCTTTGGCCTTAATTCAACTTGTGTGCACAATCAGAAAACCATAAACTATTGTGGGAAAGAACTCGAGAACCCTGACCTCAACATCACTGAACACCTCTGGGATGAACTGGAGCACTGACTGAACACCCCCGGCCTCGTCAAACATCGACACCTGACCTCACTAATCCTCTTGTGACTGAATGAACCCAAATCCCCACCACTCCTGACAATCTAGAGGAAAGCCTTCCTGGAAGACCGCAGTGTTCTAACCGTAAACGGGGACTAAATCTAAATCGGGTTGTTTCATAGGCACATAGAAAAAACTATCACGTTTATTTTTAGATCATAAAGGCTTCCTGCTTTTATTTTGTCTTTGAAACCGAGACGTTGGTTCTGCTCTTCTCTAGGATATCTCTCAGGCAGTAGGTTCGCCTGAACTCCTCTGTCACTCACAGCTGCTCGCTGTAGTCTGTCTGACACCATTTCCATCTGCTCTTATGCAATTGGTGGGTGCGGGAGGAGTGCCCGTGCCTCAAGTTCTGTCTCTTCATTTAGAATCAACCACTTTCTAATCAGATCAGGCCTTTTTAAATAAAATTATTATTTTTTTGTTTGGGAATGCTCTCGGCGCTTAGCCACAGCTGGCTGTTGAACGTAATCACTTGCGTGTAGACGGACAGCGTGGGCGTAAATGATCCAGATCAGCCATCCAAGAAGATTTAGTAGTCGTTTGTATCCTGGAAACTTACAAAGCAGTGTTTATTTGTTTTTTTGGTTTTTCTTGAAAGAAAGAGGGGGGGTATATGAGAACCAGGAGTTGAGAGGTTATGCTGCAAAAGGGAAAAGAGGGATGCTTTGTTCAGAGATGCGTGTCTTTATTCACAGTGTCTCGAGTAACACTATTTACTTTTATTGGTGCCAGATTTGCATCAAACCACCTACGATTCACTATGGGCATGCAGGAAGACCAATGCAGCAATAGCATAAAGGTTTTTAATTTTATTTGTTACATTTGTTTCTGTAAGTGACCGCTTCATTGGGTAATTTCCTGCTTCGTAGTGGAAGACCCTAGATCTCTCAGTGCTGTCGAGTGCACACGCACAGACACATGCGCTTGCACACAGACAGAGCCATGCCGTATCTGGGCACACACAGAGGCTTGCATTAGGCTTGGTTTTTTTTTTTTCTTTTTTTTTTTTTTTTATATTGCTTTGTACAGTACAATGTCACTACTGTGCTGTGATTTGACCTCTGTATGTAAGAGAAACCTGTCTGGGTTATCATCAGAGAACAACTCAATACTGCAATTAATATTCTAAGCAGTGAGGGTGATCAAAATTCATGAACAGTATTAGTAATTTGCTAGATTTTATATAATCCATATCAAATCCCCCCTTTGGGAACACATCTTATTTTGATTACAAACACAACCATGTTGCAGAAAGTCTCGAGTAACCTAACATCCTGATGCTACATGGTTTTTCAAAAAGGCGTAAACATCAGGCTTCTGTCCGTCATTGCCTTTTAAATCTTAGCACTGTTGTATACTCAGTTCTGATTGGTCAGTTATTGATTTTTCAGTAAAAGTGCAGGTTTGGGTAGAAGTTCCAAAACAAATCACAGGTTCGTGTTAATGCACTTGTTCTAATACAATATATATATATATTTTTAATAACAGCTTGTACTTGTATAGCAGACCCTCCACAGATGGTTGTGAGATGTTGATTTAACATTTTTGTAAGGAGTCTCAGGTGTCAGTGTTTTGTAAATGTTAGAAATTAAGTTGTGTTTGTATTTTTTAACACAGAAAAGTCTTCATGGCTGAGGGCTTTGCAGCCTTTGAGTAACAGAGCAAGCTGTTTTTTTTTTTTTTTTTTTTCTTTTTTCCCCACAACTTTGAGGGAGAGGACAAAAGTAGGTGTTAGCAACCAACTTGTTTTGCAGATGTTCCACTGTATTAAATATAACGTTTAATTTGATAGTTTTGGATACATATTCCCAAACAAGTAATTGTTGTTAAATTACTGTGGTTACAGAGAAATAAGGCTGCTTACACACTAGACACGTTAGACAGCTCTCACCTCCCATGATGACCAGCTTTCTGACCACACTAGGATGTTTTTTTTAATTTTATTTATTTTTTTATTATTTTTTGGGTATTTCCAATTTTCTCCCTAATTTAGTCGTGGCCAATTCCTCCCCATCACTAGGGGGCTCCCGCATTAAGGCTACCACTACCACTCAGCCGAGAGGGCCGAAGACTATCACGTGTTTCCTCCGAACCGCGTGACGTCAGCCGACCGCATCTTTTCGAACTGCTTGCTCCCGCACCATTAGGGCGGAGTAACACACTTGGAGGAAATTGGAGGAAAGTGATCCCCGGATGATAGGGCGAGCGCTTTACCACTGCGCCACTCGGAGGCACCACACTAGGATGTTCACACTCTCCGACACATCAGGTTTTTTGCAAGCTGCCAATCATCACAAAAAGAAGAAAGAGTACAAAGAAATCAAACTTCACAGAACCATGTCATTTATATTCCAGAAAAATAAGTCAACAGCAACCCTCCTGCCTTCCTCCTACTTCAACTTTTATATCTGATTCCAGCTGTGCCCAAGTATGCCACAGTGTGCTCAAGCCTACCTTTTCAAATAGCCTCGTTGAACGGTACATGGATTCATATCCCGGCACTATAGGGAGTATTATGGATGGATGGATAGATCGATCAATCATACTTTTATTAATCCCAAAGTAAATTTCAGAACATATTACTTGATCATGGCAACTTTGACAAGTACCCCTTTTCCTCCAAGGATGTTTTGGAGCTCATTGTACTCATTTTCGAATCAGTTCTTTGTTTTCAGGCAACCAACGCACCGAACGGTTCTATTATGGTACCAACAGAAATGCTGGGCTAGAACAAAGACCCACCTACCTCAGTGACCAGTCTAAAACTAAAAAAGTTTGTCACTGCCATCTTTATACCCGAGTTGTGTACTTGCATTTGGTGTAGTGCTGTATCTACCACAAAAGATAAAGAAGTGTGCTCCGGTCTGTGCCTGAGCATTTATTGGGAAAGCACCCTAAAACACTTCTGGATGTGTAGTTAGAGGACAATAATCAACTCGGGGGTTGTAACGGTTCTCCATTTCACCATTTCCTTCCCATGCCATTTATTCCTTACATAATTACCCAATCTAACTGTTTTCCTCTGTTCTAAAAAGAGATCTCATCGTCCATAATAACAAGCATTTGAATTATTACTCTAAGTTAATATTCATTAGAGCCAATCTCCTAGTCTTTTTACTACCCTAGTACACTCTTATATTTCCAGCACATTTCACTGGAACTTTCCTTTTCCTGTTTTTCTGTTGTCAGTAAGGTTCAGTCGTCTCTCTCTTTTTTTTTTTTTTTACCCGTCTGTATGTCTTGTTCCTGTTATTTTAGCAAGAGATTTATTGTAATTTTTTCCTTTTTTTTATTTAGTTTTTATTTTTATAATTCTCTGCATTCAACCGAGAATTGAATCCACCTTCTGAACTGACATATTAGATCATAATGTTCCAGGGTTTTAGTCACAGTGGACTCTGCTATGTTCACACAGATGTGTGCACGGTGCCAGCGTACGTGCATCCTTGCAAGGGTTAGTCTCTTTCCTTCCTCCTGAGGCATGTTTTCGAATAACATGTCACCCACTGCACATTGAGAAATTATCAGCTGCTACCTGGAATGACCCAGCAAAGAGAGAATGAAGAGAACAAACATGTCAGGGTTAAGAGGGGAGGGGAGACATCTTTATGTGCCATATAGCAGTCAAAAGTGTTTACATTTTTTATCATAATTTTTAAACTCTTATGTATTTTTCTGTCGTCCCCCCCCCACACACACACACACACATTTTTGTGCTTAAGAAGACGCTCTGATAAATCGTTGATGGACTGAGTGAAGCTAATGTGTTTTAGGACCTGGCGATCAGCTTATGGAATTACCTGCAGTGTAGCATGAAGTAGATCACACAATTGTAACAATAGTCAGGTGAATAGTAACCAAATGAATGTTTAATACTAGCAATGCTACAATACAATAACAGTAATAGTGATCTAAGGGAATATGCAGCGGGGTTAAAAAAAAGTATTTAGTCAGCCACCAATTGTGCAAGTTCTCAAAAAGATATAAGTAATTTTCATCATGGGTATACCTCATATATGAGAGACAGAATAATAAATAAAAAAAATCCAGAAAATCACATTGTAGGATTTTTAATGAATTTATTTGCACATTTAAATAATAGTTAATAGGGATGGGAATCACCAGGGACCACCTGATACGAAATTATCAATGCCTAAGTGCTGGTTTGATTTGTATTGTAATTTTTACATTTCCTCATACAATATTAAAGATTTTGTTGTGATTCTCAACAAACTTTGCAAATAATTTGCTCCTACCACACAATGTTGTGTGCACCACCTCTAAACTAGATTATAAAGAAATGAGAAAAGATTTTCCATTTCACATGTACGAGTTAAAAGAATTATAAATAAAAAATCGACTTTGAAGTCATTGTGGTGATATATGAATTGTCACACAAAAGAATCACGATATGTAATTGAATTGATATTTCTCTCCCCCATGTCTATAGTATACCACTATTAACAGTGTCTAATTTGGTGCAGTGATGTTAATGCAAACAAGTTTTAAAAAAATTCTTCTGTAAATCGCTTCGCCAATAATCTAAATGATCCCAAGATTCAACAAATGCTACCTTCCATCGAGTCATTTCTGTTACAAAGTCACAGCCATGACAATTTTATCAAGTCTGTTTTCTTCTAATATTTGGAATTGCATCAGGATCCATGTAAAATAAAGAGCTCAAGTCAAGTAGCCAAAGGGGATCTCTTACTCACTTAGTCAATATACAAAGTGTCGGATGTTTTTCCCCCCCATAGAGAAGCTAAGCTGCCTCAACCCCCAGCCAGGGGTGTGCAGAATTTGATTCCTCTGCCAGTATCTCAATTACACCTCTAATTCACTCAACCACAATGTTTAGTCTGCTCAGGGTTTCTAGCTGATGTTTGGGAGCAGTTGTTTAGTCTATCTGCACACAGGTATGTCTCTGAATGGGTGATATGTAGACTTTTCAGCATGATCATGTTCGTGGCTTGATCTGATCCATACACCCTGTATTCCTTGGAGTCATTACCTCTAGTTGGCAAGTCCACGTC
This sequence comes from Dolichallabes microphthalmus, assembly GCA_026413445.1. NCBI lineage: Eukaryota > Metazoa > Chordata > Actinopteri > Siluriformes > Clariidae > Dolichallabes > Dolichallabes microphthalmus. The sequence goes on from JAOTQY010000032.1 coordinate 1,333,428, forward strand.
AGCGCCGTATACATATACGATTGGATGTTATTGACTGTGGTCCATGTCCACCCCTGGTAGTCAGGTGCACTAGAGCTCCACAGTCAGTGAATGACAGTCCTTGAACCTCATCAAGATTCTTCATGGATGAACCTGGGATTGTCCATTTTGAGTGTTTTAGAAGCTCGTCTTTATAAACGAGTGTAACAAGCCACTCTCGGTTAGTACCTCCATGATCTCTTCTCAGCAATTCTTACTACAAGTGAGAAAGTAGATAGTACACGTGAGGAAAGAGAATGCAGAACAGTGTTTCGTTTGTCATCTGTTACATTTGCAGTCATGTAGCGTGGTATTTTCAGAATACATCCCTCTCGTGTGCTCAAAACACATGCTAGTGCAACAAGGAAAGTATCAGGCAGCATGATTGATGAGAACTGAGAAACATCTCTGTGTCATGGTTAAGTTGGCTGTGGGTGGTCTGCACTTTTGTTCCATGATTACAGAACCAGGGACCCTTTTGAGCAGAAAGCTCATCATGTTGCATGGGAATGCAAATGCATCGGTCAGAGCAACTGTTGTATGTGTAATTGTCATGAGTATGTATTCATGCAGTGTATAGATCTATGCATTTGTGTGCTGATGTGTGTACTAGGAAGGAAGTTTAAGAGGGGAAAACGCATTAACAGGCTGGTGGGGAAAGTGGGCATCCGGCCAATTAGGTCAGTTAAGAGCCCGATCTACCCTGCAGTGTGTGGCAGTATTGTCCCCACGTGCTCCCCTGTGGTAGGCATGAATGCTAGTAAGGGAAAAAGAGGTGGGGCTAGGAAGATTAAAAAAAAAAAATTAAGCTGGTTTTATCCTAATTTTGTGTTGGCTTTAAGCATGTATTAGTAGATTTCAGCAGTCTTTACAGCTTGTCAGTCTGTATTAGATGATGATCCAAATAAAATCTTCACTGTTTTTTTTAACAATGCTGGGTGATCATTTCTGTCCTCCATGTCAGGTTACAGGGCAAAGATCGTACAAGGATAAATCTCTGAGGGGGAAAAAAGTTATGTTCAGTCAATCTGGGCTTATGAGCTTAAAGTTACAGCGATTCTTTTCCTATACATTAGGCTGTTTATGTTCATTACTACAACATATTTATTAGAGTTCTTGTGAGTTTTGTCTTCCTGTGGTTAGGTTCCAACTGAGCAAAAAAAAATTACCTGAAAAGGAAAGAAATTGTTTTATTTAAAAGTATTACCGTGTTTGCTTTGCAACAAATGGAAATACAGCACCACGATTGCTGGTTGTAAATTAGTTTTCATGATTTTTACCTATTTATTTTTTTATTTATTTTGATGGACCAAGGGCACACGGGTGGACAGATGATGAATCTGACTCAGCTTGCCCACCAGGCTAAATTCATTCCCCTGTCCAATATATTTTTTTTATGAAGTCTAGATATTTCGAGAACCCACAAGACTTCAATTTGCCAGGGAGCATAAAGATTTGAGTTCAGATCGAAAAGAAGTGCGTAAAGCGTACACATGTCATGTTTAGTTCCCCCACTGTACAAGCCTCTGGCAGTGTGATAATCTTGGGTTGCTTCAGATGGTTAGGTCTAAGCTCAGCATCGTTATATGTTAATAAAATTAAGTCAGCTGACTACCTGAATGTACTGAACGACCAGGATATCATATTTTACAATGTATTAGTTTTCCTTCCCTGATGGTGCGGCCATATTTCAGGACTCAAATTGCTTGATAGTTTTTTGGGACTAATATTTCCTCAAAAGTTTTGTACCTGAGCCTACCTCAATGAAAGTGGATTTAATATTAACTAAAACATTTTTTCAGTTATATAATTGAACTTGCTTTTGAGTCTAGTTTCTGTCAACGTTTCTTCCTGTTGTCATCTTGGGTAGTTTTACCTTGCTACCGTGGTTGTGGGCAGTCAGCACTTGCCTTTAATCAGGTTGCTATGCGTCAGGTTTTCTCTTGGACACTGGGTAAATTCAGAGACACGGACAACTGCCTTTCTCTATGTGTGTATGTATGTATAGGGAATCAAGTGTATAGGTACAGGGGCTGGTGTTTGTGCTAATCCGAGTTAAAAGGCTGGTACTTTTTCAGCACTTTTGTCTCTCTTCATAGGAAGGCTTTTGTGTTGCAGGAGAGCAGTAGCAGGTATGTGAGCTTCAAAGGCTAGCCATAATCTCTTTGCTGACTCCTGCCCTGGTATGTTGCCTGACCTATACCTAAATGCAGACTAGAGCTTCAAAACACAACCAACTATGGCTGCACTGGCATGTCAATGAAACACTTCCAGGTGCCATTGTGACAAATACTGTAACTATACCTACTCTGACAAGGGCCTAGTTTATGATGGCTCATGTGAAGGGTAAGAACAACTCCAAACCTGTAGCTCTTGTGGGATGTTTTCAGTCTGCATTGGTCAGGACTAGGGTTGGGCATCGTTTGCGTTTTTTTCGATACCGGTGCCAAATCGATACTTTTAAAACGGTACCGGCGCCAAAACGGTGCCTGAACCGATACTTTACAAAAGCCACAAATGATGGTGGATGACTCAAGAATACATTTTTATTGAACAAAAAAAATAATAATTCTCCTTAGTCAAATTACCCTTCTTTGCAATGGTAAATGGGGTCACTGTTGTAGTACTACTAGTACTAGCTGGAAAGCCATAATTATAAACAGAATCCATGTTACATTAGTATTAATTGTTTGACCATTTGTTAGCATGAATGCAAGATAGTTCCAGCTGTTGTCCACAAGCTGTCAAACACGGTGCCACCCTCTGTTTTTAACTTTAGTCCGTGTGCCCTCAAATGTTTAATTAGATTTGACGTGTTTCCCCCTACACGCAACTCCTGTAAAACATTTGCTGCACGTCGTGGTGTCTGATTGCTTTCTTGTGAAATATAGCCACATTTTCGCCCGTTTAGTTTTAGGCATTTTAACGAAAGTTGATTAATTTAGCAAGCTAAGATAGCGGTAGACCACCTTCTGCCGTCAGAGCGAGTGTAACGTTAGTTGCTGCATTCACGCGCATCTCGGATGGTCTGATTTGTGCTTTTAATTTCTTAATTTAATCTAATAAACTTTACATCTACAAAAATGAAACTGACAGTAACATAACACGGAAAAAAGATTTTTAGATTTGTATTATCAAAGCTTTCCGAAGTTCTCAAGATTTTTCTAATTAAGGAAATAGTTAATTTTTCTGATCACTTCTGACACCCCATGAATGCAGTATTTAGAATTTACTAGCGATCATGTGTGTTGATGAATCTGATGCTTATTACAACTGTGTCATTCAATCGACAGTTCAGGCGTTTAAGTGGCACCGAAATGAGGCACCGAAATTTACAGTCTGTTTCGGTCCGGTACATACCGGTTATATAGGTATTGGTGCCGTATTGGCACCGGTTTTCGGTACCCAACCTTAGTCAGGACATACCAAAATAGAAAAACGAATGAACCAGCGACAGGGTCTTGGGCAGCTAAGGTTCACTATTGCGCATGGGGAGCGAAGGCTAGCCCATGTAGTCCTACCCAATAGAAGAGCTACTGTAGTTGAAATTGTTGAAAAGGTTTATGCTGGTTCAAATAGAAAGGTATAAGAATGCGCAGTCATTGCGGTAGACTGTTGGCAGTCATGGCAAAAGGAGAACCTCCTCAATATTAGCCATTATTATTGCATTCTGTTCATTATCAAGTCAATCACAACAAGAATCAAACACTCAGACCCTGCAAGCTGACTTCATTAAGCCTTGAAGCGTTTTATGAACTCTGGTCCAAGAATAAAACTCCCTTTATTTCTGTATATAATGACCTTCTACACTAATACACTTATCCCAGCGTTTCACTAGTGCTCATATACAATCAAGATGGAATGTTTTCTCAGTAAAGACAAATGATTGGAGCCATGATTGGACTGCCTGCTTCACGTCTGAAATGCTGGCCTCCCAGGAACTCCTCTAATGGCACAAATATGTGGAAATGGCTTAGAGCGATCAGGTGTTCCACTTGCCTCATGTTCACCAGAACGACTGCAGTCGGGATCTCCAGAGATCGCCATTCACAGACTTTCGACCTCCTTTAAAATGTTTGCAACAGCTATGAGTCACATCACCATCCTAAGCTTCTGTAAATGTCAATTGATTTTACACTTATTTTTTTGAGCAAGTTCATAAGTCCCGGTTTGACTTGAATGCCCCTCAAACATGCAGATAAGACATCTAGTCGTTTGTTTGTTTTTTAGTTATTTCAATAAGCCGAGTAAAATACATAAATATATGTGATATATTAGTTAAAAGAATAATCCAGCTAGTTATTTGGATTACTTAATGACTAATTAGTTATTAAAAAACAATATGTTAATTATAAAACGTGTTGTTTGTCCCTGTCTATCAAGCTTTATGTCTGTTGTGGAAATGTAACGCGTTTGGCGACTGTTCAATCTCCTCTCTTCATCTGGTTGCGTTTATGCACACTTAAGTTTGTGCTTAGTGCACGTGTTCGCAGACTGTTTTTTTTCCCTGTGGGCGTAAGCAAGTCTCACAACCAGCCGGCCGCATCTCCACGAGCAGCATCCTGTTTGGGAGAGTGTGCCGAGAAAAGTAAGAGGGAGGGGAGTTTCCTACTTCACAGCTCCACAGCAGGGCAGCCAATCGCCTGCTGAGCTCCAGAGAGAGAGAGAGAACAGTAAACTATTGGGAGATCCAGTGAGTCTGCCTGCTGTGGCTGCAGGATATTAGTATTCACTTTTGTTTTTCCTCATCATGCCCATGAGCATGTCAATTCTTAAACCTAATTAGTTGTGAATAATGTCAATGCCCTGGCTGATAGATTAAGCATAGTTATTTTCCCTGTGCCATCTGTCAGCCGTACACACATCTGGAACGTTATCGTTGGGTGGCCTGCAGACCTCCGTAATCACTCCGTGGCTTTTTACTGCTACGCATTTCTCATGAGCTCACGTTCTGATATTTCTCATCTCAAACCAGCAAAAAATGCCATGTAGGTCACCCCACTGGTGGGCGAGCGTGTGGGAGGCAAGCGACTGAGCTTGATGTCTCAGGGCTTTTAAGGCAGAACCTCATGTCGATGGTGCTAAGAACCTGCTGAAGCGTGATGTCAATTAGCAAAGAAAGGAATTGTTCAGAATGCAGTGAGGGGAGAGTGCAGCCGCTGGGCCTGAGGAAACGCACGTGCAGAGACAAAGCTACAAAACCACACCCAGAATAAAAATACCTTCCCCAAATGCTTACAGGTGTTCAGCAGATTATTCTGAAAAACACAAAACACCGGCATATACACACTTGGACACAAACCACTTAGATGGAATTCACTTGATTAGGATTTCTCTATTTGATGTTACAATTCAGGATGGATTAAACAGTATCTGCAGTGTCTAGGATAAACCACTGAAAGCTGTACATCTAGACATTTCCCCTCGTACTCCAGACATTAAGACTGTTATGGATGTTCAGCTATGTGATGTGCTGCTGAAGACCTAGTTCAGAGTGGGGGAACATGCTGGCCTCTTTTCTCCTACTGCAGCCCACTTTCCCCTGAGCAAAGTGTATTCAGGCCTGTCCCTGGCTTCTCGTGAACAAAGATGGATAATCTGATGTTAAAGTTAATATCGGTGACCATATCTGATTTCTATTGTTCGGCATGCAAGAGTTTACACTATACTATAAACACACTGTACTCAACTGATGCTAAAACCAAAAATACATTTATGACAAACGGATCATGACTAAACTGGTAGAATTTTGCGATTTAATCTAAATTATGTAATTTAATAAATATTTTATTGGTCACGTTTCAATTCCGAATTGATTTCACACGTTTAAAATTATTTACAAATGTTAAGTCAGTCAGTCAGTCATCTTCTATACCGCTTTATCCTGTGTTCAGGGTCGCGGGGGGCCTGGAGCCTATCCCAG
>JAOTQY010000032.1:1365748-1377957 GCA_026413445.1 Dolichallabes microphthalmus
TACCCCTTCACGTGAACGCGCCAAACGGAGGGGTAGGGCTAAGTGTAGGGGTAAGGGGTAGAATTGGGATTCAGCCTTAGTCTGTATTTGTCAAAGTAGTGTACTATACAGCGCTATTAGTTGTGCACTAGCAGAACATAAATAGAGTAAAAGTTATTTATGAAGTGAATTACAAGCTTTCAGAATTAATCATTGCTACATAAGTAGTACTTTCTATTTCAGTTTCTAGGCCTAACCGAGTGATTGAAGCCATTGTAATGCTGAAATTGAAAACATGTTGTGGTGAGAGAGCGATAAATACAACTGATTCTTGGTTCGGATTTTTAACCCGGCTGCTTAAATATAGTTGTATTCAAAACCATCTAACAATTGAGGGAAATGAAAAAGTCTTTGGGATTTTTTTGTGAAAATTACTAGGAAAGGCTACTGTACTTCTTATTGATTCCCAAAACTTAATTTTTAGTTTTTATGTTATATTGAGAGTTGACTTAAGTGAGTGCAGAAAGGATTTAACACTGAAATTGTCCATGACGTTATCCAGACCTTAAGCATAGCTCTGGAATTGAGCATTATGTGGAAAAAGAGATTTCTCAGAATACATGTAATTCTGAATTTAAGATCACAGCTCGAATGTGAGGTAGTATTACTTTACATTCCAAGTTACAATTTTATGTCCTTGATGAGTTGGCTTTGTTTAATTTTGTAGAGCATGCTATTTAAACTCTAAAAACTCTTACATAAGAAATCTTACATAAGAAAATTTGCAGTGCATAATGTAATAATCACTTTTTTATGCTGCAGTATACCAGACTTTTTCTCAATGTATTGTATTTAAAACAGTTTTGTACATTTGACTGCTTACCATAAAAAAAAGAAAAAGAATGAAAATCCACCCATTATTTGCAGGCCGTGGTGCATGTTTAAATCTTTTAAGAATCAGGAACATGCACCTGAAAAAACTAAGCAAAATATTACGCGGCCAAAGCAGTTATGTACAGTACCAGTCAAATGGTTGAACACATCTTCAGATTCAATGTTGTTTGTCCTAGAATGTACGAGATGCATCACTAAACAATCTGTATTTTTTCAAAATTATAAAATAAAACATATGGAATTATGGAATTAAGTAACAAGTTGTTATTTTAATACACAAAGGTCAGCTGTTCTGGAATAGTTCCTGTAATAACAGTATTGGCAAGTGCATTAGCGAAACCCATCAAGCACCATGATGAAACTGGCTCTCATGAAGACCATCCCAGGAAAACAAGACCAATACTCACCTTTGCTGCAGAGGAGAAGTTTGCTTACTTTTTGTCAAGGACACAAATGCACTATGCCTCGTTAAAACCATGTTAAAAGAGGATTATAATGATTTAGGCATTTTTATAATCTGGAAAATGCTAGCACATGTGATGTCTCTCACATGCTAGTTTTTTTAATTTAATTTTATGTTCTCTCCACTACTAATGTCCGTGTCCTTCTTTTTATCCTATCGGTAATTACAGGAATGATTCTGTTATTCTGTATATTTGTTTCTTGCGTGATTGACACCTTTGTTGTATTATGTGTTTGTTTTATAGAAACATGTCATTCAGGTTTACCAAAAGGTAGGATCCTCAATTCGGTGTGAGTGTGGCCATGAGTTAACATTAACATTAAAGAGTGTGGCAAAGTTCTGATTAATTGCCTGATACTCACTCCTTGATCTGTGTGCCTTAACCGGAGTGCAACCGCGCATGCCTGAGAATCACTGCCGTCCCGGTGGAAAGAAACAGACTCACCAGAAACTCTACTAATCACACGTGCATGCATCTCTACAGGTGGAAATGTGCACAAAACTCTAAACTTTTGTATATGTGGTTATTTTAATATATTTTATTAATGTCACACACTCTTTTGCAGTCATTTTCCTTTCAGTTTCACCGTCTTCTTTTGCATTTGAAAGAGTTTTCAGTAAAAAGTAAAAAGACATTTTCAGTAATTATTATCTGTCGTGATTTTTTTATTTCTTTAATTACGCACAGATTTTCTATTTTGCAATCGGCCCTTTACTTTCCTTGCAGTCAACTCTGAAAAGTTAAACTGCTGGTTCTGTAATTGGCCGCTGACAGATGTGGCGATTAAGAGTGATTTGTTACAAGATGTCTGGAATTCAGGTACAGAGAATTTATTCTTTTTGGCTGTTGTTTCTCCCTCTCGTTTTGGCCCTGCTCTGATGCTCCAGTATTTTGTCCTAGTTCTGCTCTAGATGTTCGGACCTGCCCCTGTCAGTTCTCCCCAGATCTGTCCAGAGATAGTGTTCCTAACCCAGACCATGCTCTAAAAGGTCTCAGACTCCACCCACCGTCAACATGCTTCACTAGGTGCAAATTCCAACAGTGAACATGTTAATGTCTTTCACAACTGGCTGGATGGACTATATGACGCCCAGTTGTCTTCTTTTTTTTTTTCCTTTTAAATGAAACTGATTCATACTTGTTCCACATGGCTGTATTATTCACTTGCTGTTGATGACAAAAGGTGTATCCTGCCAGACATCACATTCCAATCTTTGTCATTCTAGGAGTAGATGAAGGTTCACAGAACTGAGTGAACTGAGTTCAACTAGAGGACATCTTGGATGCTAATTTGGTCATATTGTTGAAGTGGTGGACAGATTTAAAAGCGACTTAGAGTGCGATTAATTAACTTTAACCAGTGGTAGCTCAGCGGATTAAGGGTTTAGGTTATTAATCAGAATGTTGCCGGGTCAAGCCCCAGGCCAGCACTGTTTGGCACTGCTCCTGGGGCGCTGTATCATGGCCGACCATGTGCTTGGACCCCAGGTCAAGCTGGGACATGTGCATAAAAGTGTTTCATTGTGCAGTTTATGTATTTGGCACTCGATCTTTTAAGGCGTGGCCTATCATCACTCAGTGTTGTCAGATTAATAGCCACAAACTTCCTTCATGACATTTCCACTGAAAATGTGGCAAATTATATTTTATCTCATAAATCGTTTTTTTTAATCTTGCAGTAAACCTGCAGTAAAGCTGTCTAGCTTTTAAACCAAAATGTGGAGAGAGAAAAAAAACCCATGATTCTGACCGGCTTCTGAACTTCAGTATTCAACACCCAATATTCCCTTTGTGCATATCTTTATTACATCGCGCAAACATTTTATGGCACATTGCATAAAAGTTCATAAAACCCCTATCTAATGAGCACTGGTGAATGTGTTATGATACCCATCTACAAGTACGTATTTGGAGCTTGAAAATATTTCAGGCAGTATTACATAATTCTAAGTCTTACACCATAGTTACTAGGGACCAGAGGTCGAAGGTAACCGAGTGAATGTACTTGTGTACATATTTCACGTATCTGTGCTTTACTTGAGTTGTTTTATTAGAGGATACTTTTTATTTTTACTCTCACAGTACAAACGTAAGACAAATATCTTTACGCCTACATTTCCTTGAATTACCTAACCAGTGTAGTATTCGAAGCGGAAATTGAAAAAGGTTACTGTGAGCCTGATGCTTGAAGGTGCATACTTTTACTCAAGTACACAAGTAAATGGAGAATTTGTACTTGAGTAATATTTGCCTCAGAGAATCTCTGCTTTTACTCAAGTACAGGATTTGTGTACTTTGCCCACATCTGCTAGTGATGCACCGATAGCACTTTTTGTCCGATCCAGTACAAGTACTTTTATTTGCGTACTTGTCGATACTGAAGGCTCATTCCAGTACCTCACATTGTTCCAGAACACAACATGAGCAGAACTTTTGGGAATGCCCCACGTCTAAAGATATCCAATAAACCTGCTATTGGAATATTTTGCCTTTAGAGATTAGATTGGCACCTTCTCTTTCCTCTTTTAAGTCCTTGCTCAAAACCAATTTTTTTCTTTAGTATATTAATTTTGTTATATAGTAGTGTTTAAAGAGGTTGTGCTACTATTGTTTTTGGGGTATGCTTTACAAGTATGCTTTTCTGTGAAGCACTTTGGTCAGCCTGAAGGCTGTTGTAAATGTGCTATACATATAAATTGAACTTGAACTATAGCTTTGATAACATGTGAACCTCGAAACTGCTGTACATGTAGAATGGCTTCCAGTAAAAACTCCTCATTAATATCCCTCTAATGTATTTTTTTCCTCACAGACCTATTCCACGTAATCTTTTTTTTCCTGTAATTTATAGCCCTGTTGCCCATTTTTGTTTCCCGCTTTGAGACGAAGGGGAGGACGGGCAACTTGTGTGTAGTAGGCTTGGTTTTGGAATGATTTTATGAGTAAATAAGCACAGGATTGAACCATTACCAGTACTGGTTCGGTATCAGGACATACAGATTATTTATTTTTTTTAGTTAGTTACAGGGGTAAAAACTGATGAATTTATTTATGCATCTGGAATGACAATATATGCTGACTTAAGGATAACATGTAAGCATAGTTTGGCGTGTGCAAAAGCCTGTGGAACTATAAGGAACAAGTAAAGTATTAAATACTTAGAATTATTTTACAGAAACCAGTTTATGTTGAGTTTACACCTGAAGAATTTCAACTCACTTGACATTGCAGCTGTCCTGGCTTCAGTTTAGAAATGTCTTCATTCATCTTGCATAGACACTGTATTCATACAGAAGGAAGCATCTTATTTTAATTTTTCTCTCTTTTTTTTTTTTTCTTCCAATCACATTTACAATCATGTTCCATTCTATCCTTGAACCCTTTGTCCAAAACCTTTTTTTGTTTTCCCTTTTATGGTAAATGCACGTGGAGCAAGTGTGATCATTATAATTTGAGTTACTCAACTTAAACTGTTATTTAGTGGAGTTGTATAGAGGAAATATTTCAGTGTAGTCCAGAGACAAGAGCACAAATTAAAAACTCATGTTTCCTGCTCTATTTATTATGTTTTCATCAAATATCAAGTGTCCAAATCAGGGAACAACCGACTGTCTGTTTTTTTTTTATTTATTTATTTTTTTTATTCTTACGTCAGGAAATTCATTCCTAGGCTACAGTAAGAACAGCTGCAGAATTCTCCTCCTCTTGTTTGATCCCATTCTTCTGAGTGCATGAGCATCATCCTTCTCTTCAGCCCCAGGAAATTGTAAATGAAGACACCAGACAGCTTTCTTTTTTCTTTTTTCAAGATAAGAATATGGTCTCTCCTTTTTGTTCTAGGGTTGTTAACCATGTTATAAACCCCTCCTCCGCTACCCACCCAGGATATCATAAAAACTCGTCTTACCCTCTGGTCATTTTTTCCCCCTTATGTCCTGGTTATAAAGACTCCCAGCAGAGTTTGAGAGGAATGGCAGACATGAGGGCTCAAGGTGAGACAGGACGCCTCACATCATGCAGTCTTTCCCTAATGCTCTCTCTGTGCGTCCTGTCAGCCTCTACAGAGCTGAAACTCTCCTCAAGGCGCTGGGCTCTGTGCCTTCATATCCTCAGTTTCTGATTGAAAAATTAAACCACAGTTTGAGTATAGATTCAAGTAGCAGCTGATGAGTGCAGAAACAAAATCTAAATCAGGGGTGTCTCTGGCCGCTTGGGCTATAAATTAAGGCTTGCATAGACAATTATGATGTTGTGTTATTATGATGTTATGATCTGGTTTTTGGCCATGAGTCAGTTTATAGACTGTTTGGTTGTATAATGATGTTAATTGTTTTTAATAGCACTGCTTGTATAGTGAAGATTTTTTTTACATTCATGCATTTGGTATATTCCCTGCATTTCTTTATTATTATTGTTATTATATATTATAATAATAATGTAATTTTAAGGTAATTACATATTGATGCACAGTCTGTCATAAAACCTGAGCATGCACTTCCTGGTGCATTTGCTTTATCCTTTTTTTCGTAGAGTGTTCCTGAAACGATTTTAAGATGAATCTTAGACACCTCATTGTACTCTGATAACTTGATTAAGAATCATAACATATATACTGTAATGTCTATACAAAACTGATACTTCAGAATAACATCAGTATAAACAGAAATGTGCGTATAGTTTATACAGTGCTGTGCTATATATTAGCTGAGTGCTGCCCTGTCACTCACTCCACTGACACTGTGATGTTAGATGAGGTTTGTGTGAAATGAACGCGCAGTCATCATGTGACCCTTACACAGTGCATCAGGTGTGAATTCTAGATCATTTGTTTGTAGCTCAGATGGTTTCATAATTAAGCGCTGTGCCATGTTTGACTGCTGGGCTTCGCGTTGTACTACTGCAACCTTTACTGACCTTTTCTTTTGAGACTTACAGTCTGTGAGACAATTTTCAAAACCATTTTTTCTGCTTTGCTGCCACCTTTTGGACAAAAGAAATCATATTGCTCCTTTCATTAAAATTGTTCTGGTAATTTATTTTTGATATGGCGCTGTGTTAAGGCATAATTAGGTCCTCAGACGATCATGTTTTTGAATCATTATGATACAAATATCACGATATGCTAGTTCCAACTAAGCTATCTGTTTGGGCGAGATTCCATTCCACGAGTGACAAAACTGGGATGTTTCACTATATGCAACACATGTGTTCTGATAACCATAACCGAGTAACTGTTGGTCGCAGCTTGTGTGGAAGTACTTTCGCTGTCCTGAGGAGAGAGCAGCTCCCTGGCAAAACCCACATTCAGAACCAGACACAGCAGCATTTTCAGTTTGATAACGTCATGTCATCTTAAACAACACAATGTCTTCTTAGTAACTGCTTCCAAGTCCTTCAGAATCACCTCTGAACAATCAGTCTTCTTTTATTTACTGCTACAAAGCTAACCAGCTTCTAACATAAGGCTGAACCCCAAATCCCTCTCCAATCCCTGATAGAGGGCACTACTTGGTGTGAATGACATGGGATTGTACACCCTAGAGCACTCTTTTCATTTGGTGCTATTTGAGGCCCAAAAGTTAACGTAGATGATCCTCTAAAGTGGAATAATTAGAAATAAAAAGATAACCTTTCACCACATCTATCAGCTGTGAGCTCCACGAGTCACGATTAGTTCTCGTGTGATATTGCTTAATTGTCTCAATTAAATTTTTTTGTTTGTTTATTTTGCTGTAAGGGCTTACAGTTGATGAGAAGTGTGTTTTGTATAGGAGTCTCAGAGAGAGAGAGTCTCTAGCTCTGCCTTGAGTGACTGTTGTATCCAGTTCTGGTGGGTGGATATTATTCCTGTAAAGTCTACTTTCCCCTATTCCCCCCCCCCCCTTTCCCTTCTTCTTCTTGAGCTGTTCTCGTACATTTGCATGAAGATCAAAAAATAACAATGTTTGTGTATGCTGTATGCTGTGCATAAATGCATGCATTTATACAAGGTTATGTTGCACTGAGGAGAACATGTATGATAAAACTACCTGTATCACTTTCCTGCTCTGCTAAGCAGCGATTATCCCTCATACTCGTCACTCTCTGAGCTCTAAAGCACCACACTGAGCTTTCGGACCGTGGGTAACCATAACCGCTCTCCCCTCTTTCTTTTTTTTTTTGTCAGTCGGAACGTGTCCGGGGATCAGAAGGAGGATCAGAAAGACACCAAACCCCGTTCCCTGCGCTTCACCTGGAGCATGAAGACCACGTCAGCCATGGAAGCCAGCGACATGATGCGCGAGATCCGCAAGGTGCTCGACGCCAACAACTGCGACTACGAGCAACGCGAACGCTTCCTGCTGCTCTGCGTCCATGGCGACGGCCACGCAGAAAGCCTCGTCCAGTGGGAGATGGAGGTGTGCAAGTTGCCCCGTCTCTCTCTCAACGGCGTGCGCTTCAAGCGGATATCAGGAACGTCCATTGCATTCAAGAATATAGCTTCAAAAATCGCCAATGAACTAAAGCTGTAAAAAATAAAAATAATAATAAAATCATCAAAATGTGAAAATGTGACAAAAAGGACTAAGGCAAACAATTATTATAATTTTTTTCTGTTGAGAAAAGTAGCAAAATTAAGGATTGTTTTTCGAACGCTAGCAGAAAAGTGTAATAAACTGTATAGAATCATGCCTTAGGTGGTATTATTATTATTATTATTATTACTATTATTGTGACTGGTGGTCTAAAACTGTATGGAAAAGAAATGAAGGTTGGTGGTTTTCTTTTTATTTATGCACTACTGCATTAGGTGCCCACTAGGCCTAGAGTTAACCCTTCATTTAAAACCAAGGGGCGATGAAATCGCAGTATTTCTCTTCAGTGCCGTGCCTGCCCATAATTCCTTTGGTTTATTTTTTGATACTAAGCAAAAATGGCCATGACATTGTGCATTGTGTTCTTAGATAGATAGGAAAATTATGAGGATCCCCAGGATTACCCATATCCCCAAGCTGCTGATAGCAGTATGTTCACATTTCCCCTCCTCATATATTCAGACAGGAAGTGACTTTGTCCTGGTAGACTGAACTGTTCTGTATGCCTAATGTTGGACAGAATCAGCTTATTTATAGACTGTGGTGCCATGAATCTGCTCACAGACACCGCTCGGTGAGGTGACGCAAGAGTTCGGGCCACAGCACCTTAATCGAAACCTCATGGTTGTAATGCATTGTAAGACTTTGACTAACAATTTTCAGAGAATTAAAAGACTTATTCAGAGCAGGAAGATTTTCCTTCCTGGTCTGTTGGTATATTTAGTTTATTTCCATATGAAGTGTTTTTTTTTTTTTTAGGTTTTTTTTTTTTGTAACATATATTGAAAGTTGTTGAAATATTTGTATTCTAATGAGGCAAAAAGGGGGACTATGGAGGAGTACAAATCTTTTTAGTCCTCAGTATTCACTCCCTTTCACTTCCATAAAGAAACCATGGCACTGTTTTTATTTTTATTTTTTTCAGAATGTAAATAATGTACCTTAGTTTTACAGCTGCATATTGATATACTTTTCCTTTTCTAAATCTGGCAGTGAGTTGGAAATTAATGTACTCATCACAGGATAAGATTAATCAGTGTCTTCATTAAAACACCTAAAACGAAACTGTCTTTTTGTTTTTTTTCCTCGCATCAGTAATGTGAACCAAAAACCAAGATGTTGTGTTTTCCAATTTGAAATGTTTGCTTTATGTATTATATTAAGAGCTTAACCAATTTTTGTCATCATTTGAAGAGTGTTATAGCTGGTAAAATGTGAACTCTTGCTGAGAAATGTTCTGTTAATATAACGGGGAAGTTAAAGTAGGTTAAAATCGATCGGCATCACGTTAAGCTCAGGTTACTGTACATGAAGTTTTTGCACATTTCCCACTTACACCTGGACACCTGCCCACTTACGCAGTTATCAAAAAATAATCATGCTTTACAACCATGGTGAGCAGAATTTACAAAATGTGCAATAAATGCAAATACATAAATGAATAAAAAATACTGAAAAGACCACATTGCATTTTACTCTTCTCACTTAAGAACAAAAATCTGAGGCTAATACTGTATATTTCCTCTGGGTTTTTTGTTCTCCTTACGATAGACTTTAAATTGTCTGTGTATGTTAATTTTGTGTGTGATACACTGTGATAGACTGGCATAACATCTAAGGTATATTCCTACCCAGTGCTTCTGGTCAGATTTCCAGAACTTCTGTCATCCTGACCAGAATAAACAATTTACTGAATATCTATTCCTAGCCTAAATAACCTTCATTTAATAAATGCATCTACTCTGGTACCACTAAACACTACATAATTTCCAATGCATAATAAAGCCTTAACTGGTTTTTATTAAGGTTTGTTCAA
This sequence comes from Dolichallabes microphthalmus, assembly GCA_026413445.1. NCBI lineage: Eukaryota > Metazoa > Chordata > Actinopteri > Siluriformes > Clariidae > Dolichallabes > Dolichallabes microphthalmus. Next base: position 1,375,477 of record JAOTQY010000032.1, read on the forward strand.
ATGTGTAGTAAATTTTTGCAGTTTTCCTTTACAACCACTAGGTGTCTCTCTAGTGTTAAGCTCTGTCAATTACTGCTTTGTGAGTTTTGCCTGGATTTTTCCCAAGTATGTGTGATTCAAGGCCTGAACTGACATGTGCAAAATGTATAGATTATGTAATTTCCTGGTGTGAGTGCAGCAGACGCTCACACAGCATTATTTATATCTCATAGCCAGAAGCGCTTTCTCTGCATTGTATTGTACTTTGTGTGGATTTCTACATGATCGTCGTTTTCTGGGGCAAAGACCAGTCAGTGCATGATCATCTGCTCCAGACGGTCAGCACTTTTCCCCACTTCTGCAAGATTTGAGGAATGTTTCTGAGCAGTCTTGGAATTATCGTTTGTATTCTTTCAACGTCCTGTTAAATCATATAACCACATAAGTACTGTATGTTTCTGTTTGTTGTACCTTCAGATAGGTGGTCGTCTGATACTGATCATAAGACATTTTATGATGATATAGGTACCGTGGTATATATCCATGATCTTATTTGGTATATATCCATGATCTTCTACCATAGCACGTATTTTTGGTACTATAGTGTGGTACCATGAATACATTGGATAATCTGTAACTCATCTGTTAAATCCTCTATGCATTATGTACTATAATGGTAATATTTATATAGTATGTTACCATTGTTGGTATCTAACAAAGTCAATACCGTAGTGTATGTTTATACTATACAGGGTCGCGAGGGCCTGAAACCTATCCCAGGAGACTTTTGTGCACAGGATGGTGTACGATTGCCAATCTATCAGGGCACACACATACTACGGGCAATTTTGGAAACCCAGTTGGCTCAATCTGCATGTCTTTGGACTGTCTGAGGAAACCCACCAAGCGCATGCAAACTCCATGCACACAGATTCCGGGAATCAAACTCTTGACCATGGGGACTACGGTGCTAACCACTACACCACTGTGCTGCCGCACTCTTAATATTGCATACAGTAATATCATATTACCTGTACTATTCCATACCAGCAACATGAACTAACATATCTAATATGGTAAAGTATGTGCTGGATTTTGGTAGCCACTGTGGTACCCAGTAAGTACCATGGTATTCACCAAAGTATTGTGGTACACTCTGTAGAACTACCACGTCACCCTCTGATGTCAGAGTATTGACCATGCTGTTCAGCAGTGCATGGTAGAACATAGTACTACCACGGTACCTACTATTGTAATATCTGAAGTACCAGGGTAATACTATGGTCATTTTATGGTGTAGTCTATACTGTATACTACTGTATACTACATACCATAGTATCATTTGTTATGGATGTATCAAAGTTTTCCATTTTTGACAGGATATAATGTCAGATAAAGGTTCTATAAAACTTATGATTTGTTGAAGCTTCCATCACCTTCCCCCCCCCCCCTATATCAGGGCAAATCAACTGAAACTTTTCATCTAAATCCATTCTATTTATTGACTTATATGTCATTCCCATTAAATCCCAGCTTGACAATGGATTTTAAAGATGCCATTAGTATTGGATGCCGGTTATGAAATATTCATTAGGAGTTACTCACAGGCCTATTTAGCATAACAAGGTCTACATTGGTCTCTAATTACAAAACCCTGCACTTTGAAAAGGCTTCTTTATTATTTTAAAGACAAGCAGTCTATAATGACCTCATTTATTTGTTTATTTATTTAGTTATTTAGACATATTGACAACTCCTTTCCTCTTTGATTTGACCAGCACTGAATAAACTAAACATTGATTAATTGGAAGCAGATGTATGTTTCCGTCACCATCTGTGATTGGGTCTCCAAATAAAAACAGCCATATGCTTGATGTAATCAAAACCCAATGCCTTTGGCCCGTAGTTAAAAGCTTGTGACGTTTGGCTCTGCACTCTGACACTGATTTTGGAAAGGCAGATGAGGCCTGCGAGATCTCAGGGGAGGGTTGAGAGTTATGGGACAAGGGAGTGGGTGACAGCTTCACATCGAGCACTCCAGATGGGTCCCAATTTAGCACCCTTTTAAATCTGCCCTTTATTTTCTCAACTGTTTCCCCGGATGGATTTGATTTGATACTGCATTAAATTAAAACGATTTTATTTAATTTATTCATTCCTCTTCACTAAGATCTTTTGCATGGATCACAGTGCATCCAGAGCCTACACTGGGAGTACTGGGCATGCTATAGAAATACAACTTAAATGGGGTACCAGTCCAGTACATGGCACCATGCACTTGTACACATTCATACTTAGGGAGAAAGTCCAACTTCTAGAGCTGTGAGCTTGCGCTTGTTAAATGCTGTGCCACCTTTTTAAAAAAATCCTTAATATCTATACCTTTAATAAAATACCTTTTTTTTTTAATGACCAATGGTTTATGGGGCGGCACGGTGGTGTAGTGGTTAGCACTGTCGCCTTGCACCGCCAGGGTCCGGGTTCGATTCCCGGCCAGGCTCG
>JAOTQY010000032.1:1384471-1397349 GCA_026413445.1 Dolichallabes microphthalmus
AAAAAAAACATTTTAACTTTGGCTAGCAGCTTAAGGCGGAATCATATTGATGAATTGACCACCTTCTCAAATTCAACTCTTTCTTCCAGATTGATTTTTCTTTTAATCACGGCACTGTCAGAGTTTCAGATTATTCATGTCTGTATCTACAGTTAGACAGCATTCTTGAATTAATATATAATAGTGGTTCAAGTTCCATAATGCTGTAGTGCAAGAAATATTTCAGCAAACCTGCATTTATCTGATATTAATGCATGATCCTAATAATGCATCTGATATTACAGTTGGCATGACATGTAAAGAAGTAGATTTTAAATGTTTGTAGAATTTATTCTTCACATATCTTTGCTACCAGCAGATGAAGAGATTTTGGAATTGATCCAAACAGGGTCAAGGTCACAGCAAGGCCAGATGTCTACAATATATTATCAGCTTCCTTTCTATTTGAAGAATACTGTAAGAATATTTCAGGCATATAGATTAGTAGAACTATGACTAGACTACCTGGTGGTGGTGGTAGAGATGATGTTCCTGTTTGATACCATGGAGTCACTAGTTTGCTTATGATCACAGTTGCATCATTCACAGATCTGCAAAATAAATTCATCTAGAACTTGGTATGCAGACTCTTATCATGTTATATTAAGGATTAATGGTGTAGCTTCTTGTCTTCTGAACATCGCCAGGTTTTGTTAGGTTCTGTTGATCAGCTTTCTTGGCCACACACATAGTTTTGGTTTTAACAGGTCAAGCACTATGTCAATCCGTTAGGTCAGAACAGGGAGTTTTTTGTATGATTGGTGGTATTGATTTTTCAGCTCTGAAGTTGGAAAGCATTGCTGTGAAGACCTTTTCACAAGCTGTGTGACTGTGTTTGTGAATCTAGTACTTGTTGGTCCACTCAGTGGTTGTTGAACACGGCCTTCAGTGTACTGAAATATGAGAGATCTAACCTAACCGTGGGTAGGTGGATGGATGCTGCGCTTTCACCATCGTCAGCACTGTTAGGACTGATCAGACAAAACAAGGCAGAGCGCCAAAGAAAACAAGAGTCATCATCTTCCTTTGAAGCATTGTAGTATGCCAGGAAAGATCAGACACCCTCTGTTGTGATAAAAAAGAAGAAGAAGAATGATTTAAAAAAAAAAGAAAAAAAGGCAAAGCAGAACACGAGCGGTGGGTTTAGAAGCCAGACTGGTGTTTTGGAAAGTGTCTCAAGGAGCATTCCTCTGAAAATTGACTACACGCATAGGTGTAGAAGCTGTACAAAAGCCCACTGTGTCCTCCTGGAGAGTTTCAAAGGGTACCACTTATCCCATTTGTTTTCACTGGAGGTATTTTTTTCAAGGTGCGTTGCAGTTGACATAAGGCTTTGTTTAGACTCCCCGCTTTCTTGGCGGGTCTAAACCAAATCGTCTTAATAAATGAAACTAGCACTTGTTCTTCGGAGTCTGCTTTTGGCACACAATTACATTCCACTGCTGTGTCAGCCCTCTCAGCCAGAATCTCCTGAAAGACCTTCAATTATGTCTCGGCAGAGAATTAGGGCCTGTCCTGTTCCATCATCATTCAGGCTTTCTGCCATACAGCACATCCTAGTCAATCACTACATTCTATCTGCTTGTCTTTTTTTTTTTTTTTTTTCCATTGCTTAAGTCAAACACAGCTGTGTTGTTCTTATTCTTTCTTTGCTTACATTATGATAACATGACCTGCGCATCATCACCGGAGAAGCCTTGGGGGAACCGAGTGGGCCCATGCAAGCTCTTGGTGGAATATTTAATGCCAGGTCACGTCATAAGTTTTTAGAAAGCTTCAGATTCAGGTATGGTGTATAGATTGTTTCACCCGATCCTGAAATGAGCAACAACAGAGGGTTAATGATGGAGAAAAAATAAAAACGAGTGCAAGTGTGTGTACGGGGGGAGCAAAGTTCAGCTGTCAGGCGAAGCTGTAAAGAAATATGGAAATTCTCTTCCTGACCCGTGTTTGCGAGAGACCCGTGTTTTATTTTCTTCCTGAAAGTTATAGTCCGCAGTGAGTCCAGAATGTCAAGCACCCCCGTTTAGTTTGAAGGTTAAAAGAGCTCTAGTAAATAATCATTATCTTTCCCACTAACGACAAACATTTTTAAGTCGTAGTTAAAAAAAAAAAAAAAAGGAAGCAAAATTTATAAGGTTTTTAAATGGTAGGTGTCCTTGATTTGATTGCTCTTTCTGCGTCAGCCTTTCGACATCCCGCAAACGCTGGTTGTGGTTCTAATTAAGCGTTCAGATCCAATTAAAATGTTCAAACGATGGTATCAGCTGGATATGATGCACCAAAGATTGGGCTCATTAATGGCATTGACTTTCATTTAACTTGCAAATGAGATACTTAACAAAGGACTAAATGCTATATTTGATCCATATTTGGTCTGTGTTATTAGAATGCGGCCAAGTTCGACAGTCTACTATTTCAGCCTACTATTTCTGATCTCAATGCTCAAACACTGCAGTCCAATCAGTTTCACAGTGAAATTGTAGCGGTTCCAGATGTCTCCATAAAACTCAACAAGGATAGAATTGAGACCAAGTCCGGTGATGTCACCTCAAACCGAGTCCAACAACAGTTAATGACTCCAGATACAATGGACCAAACTTTTTTTATTTCAATTTTTTTTTTTTATTGCCATTGATATGGTTTCCTGGTTCAACTGGAAAGTTTGGTGATCTGAAATTCTGATTGTCTTCCATTTGCATGGAGCTAATTTGCAAGTTGTAAGTCAGTGTCAGTAATAATCATTACAGTTCTTCTTCTTGTTCATTCTTTCTTTGATCTCATCTATATGGTTGTTGTTGTTTTTTTAACTTTGTATAAGCATGACGGACGTAGTTATGCAGATAACCGACAGGTTTTTCCACTTTGTCGTCTCGCGTGCCTCCTGAGGAACCCGTCTCAAATGATTAGTTTTGTGTTACGCCAAATCTGCAGGTCTGTCATGACTTCTGCTTCTCGTATTTTAAATTAGCTCCTCAACTGGGTTGCTCGAGACTCCGAATCTGGGTTGAGAGGAGCTTTTCGTGGAAGTGACCTTGTGTGTGAGCACGCACTGTTCCGTTCCTGTAAGTAGAGTATGTTTTTTTTTTTTTGCGCCTGAGAACATTTGTGTCCGTGATGTCCTGGAATCATAACATTTTGTTGAGAACAGGTTTAGGAATTAGCCACTGTTGAAAATTAAGCAAGAATGCATGTGCTTTGCAAAGTATGCTAATGTATCTTTTATTGTGGTCAAGTGTAGGTTTGGATTTTAGTAGGTTTACGTAATTGTGTATATGTTTATTTGTGGTTTCGATATCATTTTTTAAAATTAATTTCTGCACTCCTAATGTCAGGCTTTCCTTTTTTTACCCCCATATTTCCTCTCTCTCTTTCTCTTTCTTTTTCCTCGACCAAGATAAGCATGATAATGAAAGCATGTTCTCATTAAAGTCTGTGGAGCCCGTAGCTCCGATGAGATGAGGATGGCTCCATGCTGGTGTACACGCCTTGTAGACAGTCTGGGGTAGAAAAAAAAACAGTATGCTGTGAGATTTCGTCTGTTTTATTACGTGACCTGTTTAAGTGCAGGTTATCGACTGTGCTGTTGTTGGATTTCAGTGTACTCTCGACAGGACACCCACTGACAGGACACGGCATCGCGTTCAGGAAGAAAAGCCGATGTGCGATTTTGGACGTGCGCCAACTCGCAGCCCTGCTGTACGCTAAAAGCTTTCCTGTAAGGTGTCATTTCTGTCTGTCAAGATTGCGTGCCAACGTTGGGTAAATTCGCTTTGGTGTTGAATATTTAAATGGCAAGGGAGGATAATATATGGCAAGGCTCGAGCTAAATGTAGTTTATACCTCACAGGAAACGTGCATATCACTTATAACTACGCAGTTTGTGGTGTTCAGACATGTTATATACAGTATGTTGTTTAAATGCAGTTCTCTAGTTAAGACCCTCAGCAGGTCTTTCATAAGAGTGTTGGGATTCTGTGAAGTGCTTAATTGTCCTTCCTGTTTTGATTCTGAATAAGCTTTAAGGAAGCCTTTTATTTAGAAAAAAAAAAAAAAGAGTTATCAAAGGGCTTGGGTTCAATTTTTACACGTTTTAGAATTAATGTGTTGTATCTTCCCTGTTTTGGGTTATTTCCATGGCGCAGCTGCTTGTTGCCATTCAGGTTGCTTCTAGCATAGCAACTAGACACATGCCATCCTGTGTAGCCTCCACCTTTCCCTAAATGACCTGACACCTGGTGCAGACTGAGGACTAATGCTGCTTTCGACCTGTCATGTACTGTATGTGGTAAATTCAGGCTGGAATGACGTCATTTTCCACCTTAACACATTCAACTTGTGAAGCCTGGGGGGAAAAAATGACACTCATGCATGCATACGTCTTTGTCATTTGTAAGCAACAGGCTAGACAGCTAAAGATGATGTACATAACCATAAAATGACCTGTCTGATATTTTAGCATTGAGGCATGGACTCAACCAGATTGCTGATCCTTTAATAGATCCTACTAGATTGAGATCTTTGGAATTTGGAGGCCAAGTCAACACCTTGAACCCTTTGTTGTGTTCCTCAGACCATTCCTAAATGATTTTCAGTGCAACAGAGTGCGTTATTTTGTTGAAATAGGCCACTGCCATCAGGCAATACTTGATATGTCTAATTTGTGGTAGATTTTGCATGTCAGTGTAACATCCAGATGAATGCCATGACCCAGGGTTGTTCAGTAGAACATTGCCCAGAGCATCACATTGTCTTTTTGGGCTTGCCTTCTTTCAAAAAGTGCATCCTGGAGCCATTATGCCTAGTTAAGTGAGGCAGATGCACCCAGACATCAACAAGATGTTAAAGAAAACCTGATTCATCAAACCAACTTTGCATCAAACACAACATAATTGTTGCAGGTATTGGTGATAAATATGACATTCCTGTCTATACAGTACTCTATCATAGTTCCTGTTTCCTGCCATTCCAGACAGAAACCTGCTCAGCTTATTTAGTGGTTTGGCTCAGCACATGTACAACTGACCTGCTTTGTAGAGATGAGGAAATCGGTTTCAGTTACGCAATTCATGTATCCGGTTTATCAACGGATGGCAGGAGTCACAGTGTCCTGTGTGTCTGGAGCAAATTAGTTTGTTTAGAATTGTAACAAAATCTAGAAAAAAGTTAAAGATTTATGAAATCAGGATACTAACAGATTCGCAATGCAAATCAAATCGGATCAGCACCTACAGTAGGTATCATGATATCGTATCGTCTGGTCGCCCCGGTGATGCCCCTGCTGCTTTACCTCCTCTTTCTCTTGTTGATATGCCTGTGACCAACTCTAAATTAATCTGGTTTCAAAGAGTAATCTGATTAAGTACATGCCTCATATGTCTTTCATTTCAAGCATATGTCAAATTCTTAAGAAGATGAGCTTTCTGTTTTTGTGCGTCAACATACAGGATCAGTCAAAAGTTTGGACACACCTCCTACAGTAATTCCATGTTTTTTCCCTGATTTTCATTTCTTTCTACACTGTAAAACAATGCTGAAGGCATCCAAAATATGCAATAATCTCCTTCGTACAGTTGATATTAAGATATTAATGCTTATGCTCTGTAAAGCCTCTATAGCGGCTCTAATCCGAGGTGCTGTTAATCGGTCAGTTTTGAGGCTGTTAACTCTAAATGAACAGCAGAGGTAAATTTTGGTCTTGCTTTCCTGGGAACGTCTTCATGTGAACCAGTTTCATTGTGGTGCTTGATGGGTTTTTGCAAATGCATTTGACAATACTGTTCTTGCAAGAACTATTCCAGAACAGCTGACCTTTATGTCTTTAAAAAAAAAAACTGACTATTGTTGTTCTTGTTTTTACTTAATTACATAATGCGATATATTTTATGTCATAGGTTTGAATTCCTCAGCATTGTTCTAGAATGTATAAAATAAATCACGGAAACAAAAGACACTGAATTAGAAGGTGTGTCCAAATGTCTGGCTGGTTCTGTACGTATGTTTCATTACTGACTGACTTACAGTGGATGCTTGCTGCTTATTTGTACACACAGATGTTTTGTGCTTAATACAATATTGAGAAATGCTTATGCTGCTGATTATGTATTTAAGGTATATCTCTTATTCTCTAAGTTCTCAGACTGGGTAAAATGCTGAGCTCTTATCAAGCCGTACATTCCCAGAGATGAGAGTCTGGCGAAAGTGGTGCGGTGGCGGCGCTGCTAACATGACGTTTCCATAGCCAAAAAACTTGTATGTATAAGATTAGTCGATAAAGAGCTCTGCCATCAAAAGAAACAGACACATCTGGGGATGAGTGAGTTAAACCAGAGACGTTAACCCCCAGATTCCAGTAATCTGTCGTAAGCGTGTCTCGAACAGATACAGCATTTTCTCCTAGTGATCTTTCAGTCTTCAGCTCTTAAAAATCTCTAAAAGGCTATTGTAGCCTTTTAAGCAATGTCTATCTAACTTGGCAGTATATAATAAAGGAGTTGTTTATCTAAATTATATTTATTGCCTAAAAAAAAAAAGAAAAAAAAGATTTCATGTGTTATGTTCTTATGTTCATGTTCATATGTTACTTTCTAGTAATTATTATTAAAAATTTATTCCAGGCTGTAATAGTCATTTGATGAATGTGCGTAGTGATGATGGATGTTAAAGGGCTAGTCTATGAATTTATTAAATAGTGAGCCCACATCATGATAAGTCACTACTGTCATATACTTATGCTACAGTTCAACAATGTTATTGGTCTGCAAGAGTGTTTTGAAGACTAAATTGTAGAAATGAACGGTACAGCAGCTCTGATGAATGTCTTTTTAAATGTAGTGACTTACCTAATTTCCCTAAACTTCAACCTTCTTTGGGCACTTGCGGTTGTGATAATGGTGTGAATGAGGCATATTTAGAAAATGATGTAGGAAGGTCAGTCCAAAGCACAAGGCATCTTCGTGAGTCTGTGACGGTATCACAAACCTTTATGGCTTAAAGATGAGTAGAATCACTGTAGAAGCATTTAAGTCCAGATCAGGTTTTTTGTTTCAATAGTTTCAACACTTTTCATTTCTTGTGTTTTTTTCCCCTCTTTCCCTGTTGCCTGTGTCGCCACTTAAGGTTTATCCTCACTCTAGAAGGCAGGTCCTGACACCGAGTTATGGCTTAGATTGTAATGAATGTTTTAGTGATCGGTCAACATGATCAAGTAATTCATTAGTCATTTAATCCTCATTTTGTGTCGTCTGCATATAAAGCATAGGCCCAACACATGGGGATTACTTTTCGCTGCCATCATCATACTTTTTCTCCATCCACAACTCCTCCTAAACCATTCATAGGACTTTAACTAAACATTTACAGAAGTCATTTATATGACAAGGAGCACATTCAGTGGGCAGGTGACACAGGTCTTCTTTGGAAGACTTTTAAATTATTATATATATATTTTTCTTTTAATACTATAGTTAACTGGATGATAATATTTAAAATAAGGAAAATGTATTCATAGTGATGGTATTATGAACCCTGGCTTGTTGCTCAGTCCTGCTCATTTATATAGATACTGAAATGTAATGAAGGAGTGAAGTAAAAGAACCGTTATTTCTCTATGTAATCCGATGCAACTCTAATGCACTTATACCAGTGTTTCACTAGTGCTTGGATACCATAAAAGTAGAACGTTTTCTCAGTATGCTGGAGCCGTGATCAGACTGCCTGCTTCACATCTGAAACGCTGGCCTCCCAGGAACTCCTGTACCAGCCCAAACATGTGGAAACGTCTTGGAGCGAGGTCAGGACTGTATGGAAGATGTGACAATAACTCCCAGGGGAGTTCCTCCTGTAATGTTGTGTAAAGTGTTGTTTGTGAATGGTTGTGTGAACAGTTCACATAGACGGATGCGATTCTACTGCAAATTGCAGACAAGTTATCTGTCAGGTATCATCTGTTTCATTTGGTGAATGTTGACAAAGACTGAGGTGAGCTTTATCTGTCATTCACGGATGTACAGGGCATCCTTCATTAAAAAAAAAATTTATATATGGATTTTCCCACCACTCACATTAAGGCTACTACTACGAGTCACGGAGGGCTGAGGTTCCTCCAAACCACGTGATGCCGGCCAACCACATTTTTGTGAACTGCTAGCTCACGAACTGTTGAATGCAGGGTAACGCATTCGGAAGATGATAAGGCGAGCACTTCACCACTGCGCCACTCACGGGGTCAATACGGCCTTCTTTAAAACGTTTGCACTATTTAAATGTTTTACTGCAGCGAAGAGTCTTCATCATGTTGTACTCAAAGTCTTCTGTAAGCGACAATCGATTTTACGGCTTCATTCGTGAGTGAGTTTATCGCAAGTCCCGGTTTGATTCGAACGCCTCTTGTATTTGGAGAGCATCTCATTTGAACTGAACAATTCTTCCAGTGTCAAAAAGAGGTCGTCTTGGCCCAGTGCCCGCTCTTTGCTGCTTTAGATCCAGCTGCTTTTATTACTTGAAAAATGTATTTTATCAGTTATTGAACCTGATTGCGTAATTGAACAATATGCCTGAGAGGATCTGTACATTAATACAAAACATTATCTGAAAAAAATGTCTAGTGGAAGGATAATCAATGTCTCTGTTTGCTTGGAGGCATTCTGTATCGAAATAGTTTGTGTTTTTATGTGTGTGCTGCTATTGTAGCCTTTTAAGCAATGTTTAACTAACTTATTACGCAATACATATATAATAAAGAAGTTGTGTATCTAAATTATATTTATTACTAAAACTTTTCTTTAAAAAAAAAAAATCATATGTTGTGTGAAACTTTCCAGTAATTATTATTATTAGAAATAGTATCCAGACTGTGTGCAATGAAGGTAATAGTCATTTGATGAATGTGCGTAATAATGTTGGATGTTAAAGGGCTTGTCCAGTCCACCCCATCATTACTGTCCTATATGTATACTACAATTTATTAATGTTGTTTTTGTTCTGGTCTGGGAGAGCGTTTTGAGGACACTAAAGGGGAAGGCTTAATTATAGGAATGAATGGTACAGCAGCTCTGATGAATCCAGCATGATGCCAGGCTCGGTTGGTTTCTTTTGCCATTCAGAGTTTCTTAATTTGTGGTTTTTGTTCAAATGACCCATCCCAATCATTCCATGCTTTTGACTTTGTTTGCTTGTACTCCATAATTGAAAGCTGAGGGCTGAAAATGTTTTTGGTTGACTGAGACCCAAAAAAAAAGAAAAAAAACCCAACGAAATGAGAAAACATTGCGGTTGCTTATCGTAGTACGCATTGAAATATCAACATTGCTTGTATTTCTGCTACCGCCACCATTGAGGATTAAACCGGATAAAACGTCATAATGCGTTACCGCAGACGCGATGGTCCACAGCTGTCTCATGTTTTTTTTTTTTAACAATTACATTTAACAAAACTTCCTCCCTTTACATTTGACCATCTCGCTTGGTGTGTAGATAGCTTTCATGCATCACACATATATCAGATGGCTGCGACTCAGCTGGCTTACAGACATGAAGCCCATAAAAGACAGACTAAACACGTTCTCCGCCCAGGGGCTTCAGCTGTCGTAGAGACGTGTACCGCGTATCCAGGTGCTCATATTCAGTATAACCAGATAGCGATCTTTTGATGTATCGCCCTGGCAGCACATTTCAAAACTGGTTCTGCTTTGGATTTGTTATCAGTTTCAAAACTGCTGGCTGTGGGTTATTTATATGGCTGCAGGTAAACGGACAATTTCTGTGTCGCGCCTAGTTAAATAAAGTGCAAATGCTGAAATGCGGATGTGCCACGTGACTCCATGTGTCTCTGGACTTTCCAGACTATAGGAAACCTTGCTAGTTTTAATAGATTTTATTACTAAATTTATTAATATATGAGAAATTATAATCAGGTTAAGTCTACACACTTACTACAGCCTTCCAGTGGAGGTTTAAAAGTGGCTTGGCCATGCAGAGTGGGGGCGTGGTTACTAAAAAAAAACAAGACCAGGTGAGCAGACAAACGCGTTAACATCAAGATGCTAATTTTTTTTTTAAATATACCTATTTTCCTATCTTTATAAGTTCAAAGAATCTTAAAGTTACCCACTATAATTTATAGGGCAGTATGCAGCTTGAGAGCACTGTATCAGTCCCATTTCAAGACGCTTTTAAATTCAGTAGCCATATTGGGACGCACCAGCTTGGGACCAGGTCTTTTCGTCCAACATCAGTGTCTGACCTTACAAATGCGCTTCTGGAATTATGGGGGAAAATTCCCATACACACACACACACACACACACATTATTTCTCACATTTATGTTCATTCTTCGCATAACCCAGCTTGTTGCCTGGAGTCAGAGTGTAGGGTCGGCCATTATACAGCGCCCCTGGAGAAGGCAGGATTAAGGGCCTTCCTCAAGGGTAACCCAGAGCCTTAACCCACTGCCCCTGATCGAATTATCTGTATTAGCTCCTGTGTATCTGTACTACTGTATCACTGTCTATATTAGTGTACTTCTTGCTGTGGTCTGTGGTTAAGCTATAATGAGCATGTAGGAACATATAGTAAAGCTGAACTGCCCTGTTTTTAGGCAGTGGTAATCTCCATACTAGTGATTATTGCAAGTCTCGATTTGTAACCTTTATTCATATAGTACGATGACCTCACGTCTGCTGAATGATCTTAGTCACACCTCACCCAGCTGTTGTTCCGCTTAATTATTATGATAAAGTTGCTCTTCATGATGGTTTTGATGTTTACTAGCTGTCACTGCAGAATATAGCAGCCTTTCCACATGACCGACACCTCATCTGTAAAACGCACACGTACTGTAGGCAGGGGTGCATGATGGAGGCATGATGGAGCCTGCTCTGACCTTGTGTGGTGTGCTGATTCAGGAAAAATCTCCTCAAAGCATATGCTCAATTGAATTCCATAAACTTTAGTTTCCGTTGTGCTTTCTTGTGGAGTGTCCGTTTGTTTGTGAAGTCGTATAAAGCCAATGGATTATGAACACATCCTGTCTTCAGAGCAGGGGAGTACAGCATACCAGTTTAAAGAAATGTGGTTTGCATTTACATTCTAGGCTTGTTAGAAAGCAGTGCGAGATGTCATTAAGACATTTTGTGCTCCAGAGTCTGTGCTCATTCCTGTGCTTGTCTCTACCTGTCTGAAGAAGCGTACGGTTCTTTATTCCCTTAAGTCACATGGACATGAGTACGCGACTTTCCGAATCAGTTCATTGACACTGCTTGACTTTATCACTTGTAATCCCTTGTTTTTGTGGATGTTGTGTTGTGTACGCTCTATGTTAGCTTTTGTCTGTCCCTGATGATGAAACACCTGGTCTCTTTGTCTCACAGAAATAACCGCGAGCTGCAGATCGTCTGACGTTGTCAAGAGCGGCTGTCTGTGGTGGCTCGTTTCTTCATTGTTTTGTACAGAAAATCCAGTTGTCTTAGGCCATTATTATTATGCGGACACTTTGTATTTGAACTCCCACACAGACAGATGAATGATATAACAGGATTAAGGATTTCCTCACACAGTTGCTGTCTGTTACTCATCACTGTTCTTGCCATAGAAGTGATTACACATTACAAGATTCATCACCAAGAATGTCGAACGTGTAAAAATATCGAAGCAACAGCACACGGACTGAGAAAATTACATTAGCCATATTTTCACGCTGTAGGGCTGCGTGATGGTCAACCAAAATCTTTACCAAACAGGTAAATCATAGGCTCAATCATATAGTGTGGACTCTGCATTAGTTCTTCATCAGTTGATCCAATGATTGACAGGTGTCGCAGGGTGGGCGGGCGAATGGCACGGTGGGGTAGTGGTTAGCGCTGTGGCCTGGCGTCTCCAGGGTCGAGGGTGTGATTCTTGCCTTGGCTCTGTGTACATGTTCTCCCTGTGGTGGGTTTCTCTTCGGGTACTCCGGCTTCCTCACACAGTTCAAAGACAAACAGATTAGGCTAATTGGTGTGTGTGGCCTGCGAATGATTGGTAAACCTTGTGTCCAAAGGCTCCAGGGCCCGCCGCGATCCTGTATAGGATAAGTGGTATAGATGATGAATGAATGTATTTGTGTATATAGATGTACACAAATAGCTCGTCATGTCATATTTATAAAGGTCTACATACTGTATATACTGTGGACACACATACAAATACATAAATGTATACATGCAATACATTTACATTTAGGCATTTGGCAGACGCTCTTATCCAGAGCGACTTACATTTTTTATCTCATTATACATCTGAGCAGTTGAGGGTTAAGGGCCTTGCTCAAGTGCCCAACAGTGGCAACTTGGTGGTTGTGGGGTTTGAACCTGGGACCTTCCGAACCGTAGTCCACTGAGCTACTCCTGGCAATAAAATTACATCTTATGCGAACTGATGAGATGCAACATAATAGCATATTCTCTAATAGACTCTTCTAAGCAGCCTGCATGTTAGGCATGATCAAGCTGGACAGAAAAATGAAAAACAGATTGAGTGGAGAAACTTTTGGCCTTTATAGTAATATAAACCCACTTGGCCTCATTTATATTATGATTTTTTATTTTTTTTTATGTTGTAAAGTACTGTGCAAAAGTCTTGAGCCACCCTCATTTCTTCATAATAGATGAAATTAAATGTAATGATGTAGAATAAAGCAAAGAAATGGGAAATTTCTTTTTTTTTTATTTTTTTTATTTAGTCTGTCCAATTCTTTTACACCGATTTTTCTCCCCAATTTAATCTTGTCCAATTCCTCCCCGTCGCTAGTGGGCTCCCACATTAAGGCTACTACTACCATTCAGCCGGGAGGGTCGCAGACT
>JAOTQY010000032.1:1418225-1430635 GCA_026413445.1 Dolichallabes microphthalmus
ATGTGTAATAATAAATTGTAATACTTATTGAATCTCAATACAAATCGAAGGTATCAGCGTCAAGGTATCATGATCATATCGTATCGGTTGGTCCCTGGTGGTTTCCACACAGGCTAATGCTTATTATAAAATATTTGATATTAATATAGTAATGATGACTTCTTATCATGATCATACTACATACAGGGTTAATGAACTGGATCGTGCAGCACCATAATGACTTTTGTCAGCCCCTTTTTACTCTGAGTCTTCCAGTCATTATAGTAGCATGTCTAACTGACTTAAACTAATTGAGATAGCTTGAAGAGGATAAAAGTACCCCACCAGGACTGGCAATTAATCCCTTTGTCCCCCCTCACTCTCTTTTATTCGCTTTCTTTTCCCTCTGTTGGACACTTGCTTTTTTTCCTGCCTTTACTTCCTTATTCTCTCTTTTTTTTTTTTTGCTCCTTGCCAACCCCTGTGGTCAGTTGGCTCAGCTTACACAGAGAATGTCGAGCGTCTTTGCATATCAATGGGTGCTATTAAGTGGCCTAATTTCTTGGCCTGTTCCGTAGACTAATTGCTTGTTTTTGTCTGGACGTCTCTTAAGCCTGCTTTGGTTTTGAATTGCTGTACAAGACAGAGCAGCTTCAGTCTTTTCACAGTCCTTCCAGGCACATTTTACGGCTTTCGTCACGTGCCGCGCTTTCAGCGTGCGAGTCAATACGCAGAGTTTGTTTAAGGAAGGTGAAGATCCTCAATTAAAATGTTAGTGCTTCAAGAAGGGCTGAAAACTTAGCAGAGAATAGTCTGCTGCTAATTTGGGGTAACTTTGTGATTATTCTTAGTGTATACAGATTACATCAATTCTTTTATTTTTGTTGAGTCTAGCTTGCCGATTAAACCTTAAAGAGAGATTGCTTTGTATCTAATGAATCAATAAGCCTAGATTCAGCCAGTGACTGATTCAAATTTTGCTAACGGCCTTTGGCAGAGCACTAGGCCATCTCTTTCAATAAGAAATAGTCATGCTGCAGTGGATGACAAACTAGCGTTAAATTATGAGAGAATAAGTTGCAGGAGAACTACTTTTTTTTTTTTTTTTTTTTTTTTACCGTAAATTGAGTGGTTATTTTACAAAAGCGGCATTGGTTGGAAGTTGATTACATTTTATTAATTTCATAATCTTTGTATAGTTGACGACAGCATGTAGCAAACAGTGCTGGGCAAAGACAAATGTGAAATGCTGTTGATATGACCCTATGGTCTTTGCATTTCCTTATATAGCTTTGAGATGAAGGTATAAACGGTGATCATGAAGGCAATGCCATAGAAGGATTTTTGTGATGCAGTCTGTGCCAAACTGTTGTACTTACCATGGCCATTCTGTTATAAACTTTGTAACTCTAATCACTTTGCACTCAAGTGCGAGAGCACCAGCTTCTCCTAAAGAACAAATATTTAGACATCTTTTATTTTCATTAGTTAAACAAAAATGGACCAAGAAACCAATTTTTTTAATTTTTGGATGAAACATCAGTACAGTGTGTATTAGTGCATAAATGCTAAAAAAAAAAATCCTAATTTATATGAACTTGTTTGAGTTCATAGCACTGGTGATATGAACTTGAGTGTGACCGAACAACCGTTATCCAACCTAGATCTCCGTTTTGCTTTGCATGCCTGTCCGGTGAGATGCTGCCTTTGGCGACTTTTTTAACTACAACTTCACTGGACCCTTTATGAGGAACACCTGTACCCCTGCATTGCATAAAATCATGTAGTCTATGCAGACCAATGTCTGTTCATGTGAACATCTTTACTTTGACCAAGGCATTGTTGTCGGTGCAGAAGAAAACACCAAAAAGCATCCAGTAAGCAGTAATTCAATGGGTAGGAAAAAGCCTTGTTTATGAGAGAGGTCAGCGGAGAATGGCCAGACTGGATTGGCCTGACAAGATGGAAGTAATACAAATAGCCACTCTTGACAATTGTGATGAGTGAAAAAGCATCTCATATCATCACACTACAAACCTACACACACCCAAGAATGCTAATATTTGGTCATTTGCAACCCAGGAATCTTAAGGTCCCCAAAGTTTGCCCCTGAAAAGTCTGGTTCTTTTTGATCAGTGAGAATACAATAGTTCCCAGCCAGGGAACCTCTTTAAGTGGATTTGGTACAGCGTACTTGGGAACAAATTGACTCGGACATGGAGGGACAGTCATACCTGAGCACGGAAAAATCTCATCCTCTGAGTTACACAACCATAGCTAATAAAGTATGATGGCCCACATACATTTCCCCCCCCTGAAATATCAATAATATTAGTCATAGTATGAAAGTTAACATCCTTGTACTCTTCTTCTCTCGTGTTTAATGGTGGATCACGAGCTGCCACCTGCTGTTTCGGAGAGGATGCATTTGTACTCGAGAACGGGTGAACGCTAGGCAGCAGGAAGTGCGGAGTTGAGAGGCGAGAGAAATCATTCCTAGGCACTGTACAAATCAATCGTATCTAATGTGAAAACGCCCTAAGACTGCAGTGAGTACAAGCTCACCAAGGTTGAGTTTTCAGCCTGAAGGTTAAAAACTACCTGTTCTATTTTTTTTTTTTTTTTTTCAATCCGGGTCATCTTCAAAACCCTGAAGCAAACAACAAAAATAAACAGGAGTTTGTGAATGAATCAAACCAGTCCATCTAGAACCAACAACCATGTCAGATCACATTTTTTTCTATTCTTATATCTGATGTGAAACTAAACTGAAACACTTGACCCGTATTTGCTTGATTTCAAGGCCTATGCTTCTCCCACATGACCGGCTGAGTGGATAACTGTATTAAAGAGCGCAGGTACACACATTCCTGTTAAAAGATCAGCAAGTAGCCGATGAATCTTTTATCATTATGGAATTGTATACTGACCTCTGTGGAATAGTGTGAGAATGAGAACACTAGGATGGTGAGACTGGGTGTAGTCAAACTGTATAGCAAATAGAGATAATGCTTGGATTTTTTTTTGGCTGTAAAGGCGTTGTTGGAGGCCCAACTTGCCCCCCCATGAACTAATCTCTAATGAACTTGAGATACCATGCCATTTTAAACTGTGTCCTGGGTTTGTTCAAGAAAGGTTTATGGGGACGTTTACTTATTCCAGTGCGTATGTACGGTATGTAGCCATAGTGTTTGAAGCATAGGCAGAGATGGGATGCAATGAAAACCATTCTATAATACTCAGAAGTCAAATAACATTTTCCTTTATCTACAATGATGCAAGCTTCGATTCCACCATTTGCATTAAAAGTATTCTTGTTTGCACATAAAAGAGGACACTACCATGTTGTGTTCACAATTTAGGAGCTCTGTTAGTGAGGATAGCATGGAAAAACCCTACAGATCAATGTTATGACCCTCTGGATCAATGCCGGCTGGGTAATTGGGGTTTGTGTGAACGCCGAGGATAGAACTCTGCTGAATGCTGAGTGTGCAACTCATTTCCGATGAAGTGATTCACAGGAAGAAAAATGATGGGGCAGGAAAAGAGATGAAGCCTCTCTTCCTTTCTCCTCTATCCCTGCTGGTCAAAAGAGAGTTTGCTGTCACCAGGAGCCAGCAGACAGGAAACCACTCTGTAGCTGCTGATAAAATTATTAAAGCAAATGACAGTATGGCAAGGCATGCAACAATTCCCCATAGGGATTTCAGTGTGATAATAGTAAATTTAAAGAGACATCGCATGGAATTTTCATCTGGTTTGGACCGCATTCTGGAAAGTAAAAGCCGAAAACTGGACCGCTACATTTCTAACACAATAGAACATAAAAAGTAGTCCTCTTTAGTGGAGTACGCTGCCTGGCCAAAAAAAAAGACATTTTGGATTTAAATAAGGAAATATTTTAGATGCTTTAATTTGATAATTACTGCAGTGATTAATATGTTTCAGCTGAAAACAATTATTTTCACTCTATCTGATGCAGCTCCTCAAAGAACCATATAGGAAGATGGATTCTGTAGTTATGGAAAAGATGTTGTAATGCAAAGAAATCATCTAAGGAGGTTGCTGAAATGACTGAACTTGGGTGAAGAACAGTCCAGTGCATTATTACAACCTGGAATGATGGTGCTGGAAATGAGATCAGACCAATAAATAAATCAATCAATCAAATGAAAGTGATTGTGATCACTTTTTTTCCCTCAGAGTGAGAACGAGTAGGATTGGCACTAAACCACTTTGTGGCAGCCATAAGAAAGTCAAAAAAACAGGCTACAATTTGGTACAGAGCGTAAACATTGGACTTTGGAGTAACGGGCAACGTTCATGTGGTCTGATGAGTCCATGTTGACCCTATTCCAGAGCGATAAGTGCATCAAGGGTAAGATGGGAAGCGTATGAAGAGATGCACACGTCATGCGTGGTGGCCACTCTACAAGCCTCTGGAGGCAGTGTTATGATCTGTGGTTACTCAGGTCTAGGTTCAGCAATGTTATGTGATCAGCTGATGACCTGAATGTACTGAATGACCAGGTTATCACATCTATGGACTTTTTTTCCCCTTCTTTGATGCCAAGGGCATATACCAAGACTCAAATTGTGCAACAATGGTTCTGGGAACATGAGGAATCATTTCCATACATGACCTGGCTACCACAAAGTTGGGACCTAACCCCACTTAAAACATTTGGAATGTGTCGGGATGGTTATGGCAGCAAACTCTTAAAGTCATAATACATGATATTTGCCATGGATTAAGGCAGCTCTGGATGAACATTAAAGTTGTGATATTGCATAAGGTTGTTGAAACAATGTCTGGGTGAATGTGCATCCTAAACCAAGCTAAATTTCTACAAAAGTTAAGTATGTACAATAATTTTTTTGGGTGGCAATGTATGTGTGTGTACAGAATATTCTGATAACTGCATAAGAATAAAAACATTCATCCAATGCGATGTGGGCATCTGTTAGTCACAGACCTCACCTCAATTCATCTGAAAACAAGAGCATCTGATCTATTCAATACATACAAAGTAAAGAAAATGTTGTGATTAAATTCCAAACAACTAAATAAAAAATAACTATTTTATTTCAAACCAGGATTTAGCTTACGTGAGTACTAAAATAATCTGTATGTGCTGAAACTCGATAATGATGCTGTTATTTGGGGGCATGGTGTGACCCACTTAGTGTTTTGACCCTTTCTGTTCTGCTCCACTTTCTGTCCCAGAAAAGGACCGACCTGGTTTAGAGCTGGTTTCTTCTTCCCAAAAATGGAAGACCTGGTTTGGTGGTGTGACGTGTCTGAGCAGCTTCGAATTGCGAATGATTGAATGATAAAACCCAGATGAACTTTAAAGAAAGGTCGTGTATAGGTTAACTGAATAGGCTTGATACACCTGGGTTGCCTCAAAGCACCAACACACTGTTAAAAGATGCAGATAAAATAATCCCAACAAGTGCTGATTTTAATTTAACAACTGCATGGATTTGGGACGTTATTATCTCCGAATATGTCACATAGTAAAGCGTGTTTGTTGCTGCTTCATTTGTGCTCGGGGTGTGGTAAGCATGAGAAAGGCATGTTGTTGCGATTTTAGGAGTGTGGCATGGTATGTTAGGGGGGTGTTTATCCCTAGGCATCTGGAGGGAGTGACTGGGAGGTGCTACAACACATGTACTTCCATGGTTTTACGCCAATAGTCATTAGGATACGAGTGAAACTAACGTGTGCCTATCCGTGTGTTGCTTTCAGACGATTGCAGGGTTCCAGGGCTTCTATGCCTGCGAACACGTTGGCTTTCTCGCAGTCAGACCCATTATCAAGGGCCGACCACAAGAGCGTTTGTTGTGGTGTGCTATTTCCATGAGTGGATGAAGGAAAATTTCTAGTGAAAAGGTTTACTGGGGGCCTTTGTTGTCAAAAGCATTACAGTGTATTGTGTGCGTGTGTTTGTTTACTTACACAGCTATGCGTGTGAGGTTGTTATAATTGCTGTGCACATCTTTTAGCAATTATTGGTCTGTACTTCAAGTGTGTGTGGGTATAGACACGCTGTTCTGAAGTGCAGGTGTTTAAAAAGCACCTGTTTTCAATTCAGTCGCTTTTGGTTTAACTCGAAAAGTTATATGAATATAAATTCATGTGAGAATAGGACAGACGTACAGTACTCGAGCCACCCCCATTTCTTCAGATTTCTTTCCAAAGATTTACATTTCTTTTGTAAATATATTAGGGCTGACAATATTAATGTGCGAACGCATGTAATTAATCTAGAAACTTTAATGATTTACTTTAAAAAAAAAAAAAACGCAAATTAATTATATGACCATAAGTTTGACCCTAATGGCTTCCCATAAGCGCAGCGTGGTTATTTAGTGCAGATAATAAGATGACTGACGAAACCTCGCCGGGTGTGCTGAACTGCAAGTTTTATTATAAAAAGCTTCTAGATGAAAGA
The DNA here is from genome assembly GCA_026413445.1 of Dolichallabes microphthalmus. Taxonomy (NCBI): domain Eukaryota; kingdom Metazoa; phylum Chordata; class Actinopteri; order Siluriformes; family Clariidae; genus Dolichallabes; species Dolichallabes microphthalmus. The sequence continues at coordinate 1,424,663 of JAOTQY010000032.1, forward strand.
TTGGAAAACCAAAGTTTTGTGCTGGAGCTTCCTTCAAGAGGAATTATAGGTTTCAGATCTGAGGATCCGGGTTCAAGTTGCCACATCTCATATTATCCAGCCACTGCATGCAGTGCCAGTTGTATTAGTATAAGCTCTTGAGTTAACATTTGTGAGTTGTTGGAACAGATGAGGGGGGAAATGAGGTTGCTGCTGATTAGTTTATTGCATAACTAACCAGATTTAAAACTGAAATCTTTAGGCACTTTGCAGCTTGTTGCAGGAAACAATTTGTTTCAATTTTTTACATTTATTTCACATCATTTAATTTAACCTAATATGAAGAAATTAAGGTTGACTTAAGACGTTTGACAACAGGAGAAGGTTTTCACTCAGGATAGCTCTTGACAGTTCTGCATTAATACTTCCCTCTATACAAACTAATTTTCCAGTCCCAGTCATGGAAAAACATCCCCTCAGCAGGATGCTACGACCACCGTGTTTGTCTGTAGGGATGGCTTTAATAAGGTAATGGCACAGTGGCTGATTTCCTGATTCCAAATAGTTCAATCTTTGGTCATCAGTCCAGAGGATTTTGTTTCTAATGATCTGAGAGACCTTCAGGTGCTTTTTGACAAAACTCCCAGCAGGCTGTCATGTGCCCCGTAGAGAGTAATGGCTTCTGTCTTGCCACTGTATAATATAGAGCTGATTGTTGGAGTGCTGCAGTGATTGCTGCAGTACTGTTCCTAAAAGCAATGTAGCTAAAATGCATAAGTAAAATTATCATCTGAAACAAGGGTACAGGTCCCGTTCTGTTGTGTTCCTTGCACATTCTCTGCCAAGTGTGGTGTCCTGATTTTCATGCATTACTAAGCGCACATTTATACAGAGTGCTTCTCATTACAGCCAGAGCAATGGTGAAAATATTGCTGATTATATTATACAAGGGCCATTCAAGTTATACCAGGTTTTTGGATTGTGCAGAATGCCTTTATTTATGAGAAATTGCATCACAAGTCCTGGTGACCCCCTTTGCATATTAGGTGTGCAGCCAAAAAATCCTTAACCGTACATTTTCTTCCTTTCCCTTTTTTAATCTTCATTGGCTCCCTTTTTCATCTCCCATTTTGTCTTGGAGAAATAATTGTTAGCATATTTTTCAGCAATAACCTGAATGTTCTGATGTTAAATTAGATAAAGATAAATTAGAGAAGCTTTGCACAGAAACAGTGGTGATGTAAGGTCTATATGATGGGTTAAGGGGGTAGTAAAATATTATATAAAGATATTATAAATAATCATTATTTCATATGAGTCTAGTGGTGGTGTTATTAGTCTTTCGGCTGCTCCCGTCGAGGGGTCGGCACAGCAGATGCCCATAGTCATATGAGTCTGGTGTGTACTATATGTAATTCAGAATCCTAGGTCATTAACCATTTATGTATACATAAATAGATTATGAGGACATTCTACTTAAGTCTTGTAAGTTTTGTTTGTTAGTTAGAAAGAATGACACTTATGTGACACTTTTTCTCATTCCAGGATGAGCTGGACCTCACTGAGAAGCACAGAGAGGCCATGTTTGCATTGCCTGCAGAAAAGAAATGGCAAATCTACTGCAGCAAGAAGAAGGTGAGAACAGCCTGGTGTTTGTCAGATGTGTATCTGTGTGTAAGATAAATGAAAATAATCCAAATGATAGAATTGAACTGTTCTATAAACATTCATGTTTTTGATTGATCTTTACTACACTGGGCCACTTTCTAAAATGATGAGATGTTCATGTTTATGTTCGTCTCAGATGAGTGGTGATAAATTATTCAAGGCTTCCATGCTAATAGAGCTCCATCTAAATGATGTGTGTTTTCATTGCCTGCCTTTGTATACATTAAGGCCGTTTTCCGAAAAGAGAAAGCACGAAAAGGTCCATAAGAGCTCCTCTTGCATCCATTTTAAATGCTAATGTATTATCCTGTTAACAAGTGACCGTGAGAGAGAGCATGTTTTGCACAGCATCGCTCTTCTGTAAAGTGCTCTTTTGAGATTGCTCAAACGTTGAATTTCGGTCAGTCATTGCTACATTTCACACTTAGATAACGTATGTAAGCGCAGCTCCTCTTTCACATTGTGTTAGTCTGGATGGTCGCTTTTTGTATCGTAAAAACCTCACAGTGGATCTTCTTGTCTTTAAGCCGACGAAGCGTCCGCAACAAGACGTGCCTATTTTTTTTTTTATCACGTTCTTTGAAGTGTATTGCAATGATGGCACTACATTTTTAGGCCTTACTAGGCATTGGTTTTGGGTTAAACTGGGACATTTATTTTCCTAATTGAACTTGATGTAGGCACAAGGTGTGCAAGCTCATGAACCTCTGACGGATTAAGATTCCTCTTTATATAACAGTGGAGAGAAGTGTGAGTGGGAAAACCATGTGTGAACAAAAGAAGGACGTGCTCGTTCTTTGTCTGCTTTTGATTAGTTCACGAGACGTTTCATTCCCACCAGGGAGGTGAATAATTATCTGCACCAGGGTGCTGCTAGATAAAAGAAAAAAAAAAAAAAAATACACGTTTTTGTAGATTCACAATTGCGATAGTGTTTAATTTGTTCATGCAAAGTGTAGCTGTTTTTTTTTGGAGTGTTACATTTACTTAGCCGGGCTGCACATGCTGTGTCCCAATTACAGACCCAATTCCTTATTGCTCTGGGTCTCTGGATTAGAAAAATGGCCATTATATTTAGTACAAAAATAGAGGGAGCAAGATTATTATAGTTTCCCTCATACAAAGAACTGTGTATAATTTCTGTCCTCCCATTGTATCTGGAGTCCAATTCAAAGCACAAATCACGCAGTTGTGCTTTTCATGTAAAAGTAAATGCTTTGCTAGATCAGCAAAATCCCTTAAAACAAAGCTTGGTTTATAAGGATAAATGGATTTCCAGAGTATGAGTGGACAGTTTTTGGGCGACAGGTCTTTGCAGTGTTTTGTCAATACTGCTGACTCTGCAGAGTGGCCAGCCCAAAAGAGCAAAAGCTTGGCATGGCCTCCGGTCTGGGAGAGTTGTGTGTGTGTGCATGAGAAGGCATACAGGAAATGTTTCCCAGTCCAAGACAAACAGGAAGATCTCTCTGCAGGTGCAGCCTTTGTTTCTCAAAGAGGGCGCAGATCCATGCCTGTGCTGCCAGTCTGGGAATACGACTAAGGGGAAAAAAAACAACAACCCTGCTTCGTACTTATTTCCTCCTTCTGTTGCCCTCCACCCGTTTCCCACATCATTAAGCTGCTGCTTGGTTCATTCAGAAGCAGGAGTGTTTGAAGAGGCTTGGGGCCGTTCCCCCGATGGATCCACAGAGCTAATGACAGCTGGTTTTGCCAGCTCTGGTCTTGGAGCATGATGAATAGATTGAGTGTTTGCATTGGCCCCAGACCTGAATTCAGCACAGTGTAGGAAGTCATGACAGACTTGACCTTCATTCCCTTTTTCTTCCTATTAAGTGATTCCAATAGTGCCGGCTTTGCTTTTAGAGCTTTGTAACACTCTTAGACTAAAATTGAATGGTATGACTGCAGAGGTAAGGAAGTGACTCTTGCTACAATTTGAGCGGAACATGAGTCACTTAATTGTTTTATTTGTACAATGACAAAAAAAAGTTGTTTAACCCAATGCTTCTTGATTGTGAACTTGGTGGGTCGTCTATGGTTTTAATATTAAACTGTTGCTTGTATACAATTATTTGCACTTTGCAGATTAAAAAAAAAAAAGTTAAAATGGATATATAAAGTTTGCTAAACACAATCTGGTTCTGTCTAAAGAGTAAACAAAATAAAAATGCATGAACATAGGTCTATTGTAAGTGAATGCCTTCCTGGCCTTGAAGGCACTAAAGTTCTGCCTTCTTTAATTTCTCCTTGAAGGACAAAGGCTATTTAAAGATTTGTCCACAGCCCTTTCCGCTGACGTCCCTCCTTGTCCTGTCACTGATTTCTCAGCCTGCTGGTCACAGTCCAGTCAGGTGTGTGCACTGCTCCTGGATCTGGGCCATGGCTGAATGCATCAGCTGTCCTTGCCCTGCCCAGGAAGGATTTCGAAAGTTTTCACTCTGATCTTGCTTGCCTTATTTGGCTCCTTTTTCGGGGGGTGATGAGTAGCTACGATCAGAGCTTTCACATCAGATCATTTCCAAATTAAATTATATATGTGGTGACGAATCTTTTTAAGCTCCCAAAGTGTGCTGAACTGATGAGATCATCAAGCTTTGGCTTTGGGAGGAAAAAAAGTTGAAGTTTAGTCTTTACTAATTTTAACTTGAATGGTTAGGTTACATGCTCTTATCCTGTGTCACGTCTCCTCTTCTTGCTTGGTTCGTAATGTTGGTTATGACCGAAGAAATGGTCTCCAGCATCATATTTATTTTCCCCCAAAGACACGAGCTGGAAGCCAGGCCCTGCGTGCACTTGTTGAGCCCAAGTTTCTTGGCCAGCTGGCCAACGGATACAGTGCCTCGACACACACATCCTCATGATGTGATGGAATGAACAGTCCATATTTTCTCTTGAAGGATTACTCATTGAATGTTTGAAATACACTTCATCAAACATACAGCTGTATTGTTATTAGCCAAGATCTCTAAACATGCTGTGATCATTGTGGACGTTTGCTGTAGTCAGCTTATTTTTCCAGAAACACTGGTATGTTCCCCATCATATTAAATGTTTGCTTTTGAGCCTTCCATGATTAGTCCGTTATTTACTTGAACTATATTCAAGTGCACTCCTCCTTTGAAATGAGGTTAAATGGTTAATACTTCAGATTAATCGAAAGCCTGCAATTATGTTGATTTATAGCTATTGGCACAAGCTTTTGGCTAAGCTGTCTTGTCTTTCGAATTGTTTCCCCTCTTGTTTTGTCTGAAGATCCATCACTCTGGAAAGAATTAGCCAAATATTTTGATCCTTGCTTGAGATTCTTGACCTCTAGTAGCCAATAAACAAATGCTAGATTTGAAAATGAAGATCCCCCACGTTCAGTTCCAATCCAGGGCGTGCATTAAGGCAGGTGCAGAGGGATGTCTGGGGTGCTTTGTGGCCTTGGCATGTATCCCAGCATGCCTCATGTCTCCTCAGACATGCTCACCAGCTGGCTGGCACTGTTCCCCAGAGACCTAGTAGAACTGGGGCGTGAAGTAGCCCACCGTGTGCTGTCTGAAGATTCTTCAGCACCATGCCAGGATTCTGCACTTCAGCCTGCTCAGTAAGCATGATGTCAATTAAGAGCCAGCTGAACTCTATGGAGGAGAGGAGTTGGTGCTCGGCCGCCCTTCCCTCTGCTCAAGATAGTGATAAGTCTTTAATCTTCTTGCTTTTGGATGGGGATGTGTTTCTCATACTTCATCACTCCCAGGAGAGTTTGTTTCCTTTCTCTGAAAATGTGCTACACTGACTTTGTGTTTGGTTTGCCTCAAGTTTCTGTCATAAAGCGTCTTGTTATTGCAGTATTGCAATCACACTTTATTATGGATGTTGTACGTTTTTTCTCAGCTGGTGATTCGAGTCAAATTAATACATACTGACAATTATTTAGCTTTAATGTAATTCAATGTTTATTAGAAAGTAAAGTTTTAGGAGAACTTTCCTGAAAAATGTTTTTCACATATCCCAGTTAGGACGCTAAGATCAAAGCGCAGGGCCAGCCAAGACACAGCGATCCAGGAGCAGATAGGGTTAAGGGTCTCACTAGCAACTTGAGGGTATTGGGGCTCGAACCTCCGACCTTCTGTTCAGTCACCCAGTTAAACCCAGTTTGACAATTTGTTTGCAAACCCGAACTTTGTGATGTGGATCATGCATCATGGAACTGTTTACGAGTGATACTAGGGCTGTAGCGATACACTAATCTCACGATACGATATATATCACGATATTTAGCCAACGATACGATTCGATATAATTCGATACGATTCTTCTTTTTTTTAAAACCAAAGTGCTCCC
>JAOTQY010000032.1:1431117-1443845 GCA_026413445.1 Dolichallabes microphthalmus
GGGGATTTGAATGGGACGTATGTATCGATACTCGCGGCTAAAAAATCGATACTTTCTTTGGAAAAAAAATATTGATTTATATCGCAGAATCGATAAAATGCTCCAGCCCTAAGTGATACTGATAATAGTAAGATAAACATTTAACGCGTACCAATGTGTTCTGTATCTGTTTTTCCCAGGAACAAGAAGAGAATAAAGGTGCTACTAGCTGGCCAGAGTACTACATTGACCAGCTCAATTCAATGGCAGCTGTAAGTATTTCACAGCAAAATCTAAACTTTTTTTTAATTTTATTTGCATTTGCAGCTGTTTTTTTTCCCCCTGCACTTTTTACTAAGACGCCACAAAATCCATGTGCACTCAGAGTTCAGTCCATTAAGTGTGAAATTGTTGTCAGTCCCTGCTGTGGTCCCAGGAGCTGATATCTTTTCCATCTGAAAAATGGTGGTCTGGGTTCTCTTCAAGAGAAATCTGTAATGGAATACATCATGTGGGAAGTGATCTACTCCCGAGGTTGCATTTGTCATCTTACTTCTCATTTAAACCTCATGTCGAAGTCTGCAAATAGAGTGCCGCTTGATGCATCAAAGTAATAATAAATCAGTGAGTGAAACTCTTAAATGCACTAAATGCTTAATACTGTAGGCCTTTATGTGAACCATTGATTAGTAGTTCATTGATGAGGTAAAGAATCTCAAACTAAATGAACAATCGGTTACAAAAAGAATCAATAGGTTGTGCCCATTATTGAAAAGTTTCTCATTGTAGAAGAAAGGAATTTCTGTGCACCATAAAATGACACCGTGGCCTGAACCCTGTAGAAATGAATCTCTGATAGAGATTTGAAGTCTGGTTACACTCCTTTATGGCTTAATTGTGTGACTATAGATTAGTCTGCCCCATTATAGTAATTTTATTTTCATTTAATTATTTTTCCATTTCATTATTTGTTTTTGCCAAATTGTAAGATCTCTTATTGTTTAAAAAAAAACTTACTCGAAAATTCTCTGATAGCAGATTAGAAATATGGATTTGAGGCGAAGGGAAAAAACGCTGAGTCCAAAAAAAAAAGTTAAAATAACCTTGTTCCACGTCAGTCATCATGCATGCAGTGGCCTATAAACCCAGAGGCTTTGTTTTCGGGTTACATCATCATCGTGATGTGTGGCTTGGCAACTCAGGCAGGCTTTTGGAAGAGACCCCAAGATGGTAAAGTGATATGAAAATGATGCAGAGCGAAATCTCAAACAGTCCAATCTTTATCATAGACATATCCATAGAAGCTGCTGCACTTGCATGATAACGATAAGCCTCAATATACTGTATCTGTATTCAGGGAGTCATTTTCAAATTTTCAAATGCAGCCAAAATGAATAGCTTTTCCCGCATGCACTTACGTTCGACATCTTTGCTGTTGTCGTGTTTCGGCTGCTTGGAATACGGTTATTAATGTATATTGTTGCAGACTCCACTTTTTATATTATGTTTCACTTATTTGTTTTAAGGCAAATAATGAGATTTAAGCATTTCTGACTGTGTGGACATGTTTTCCAATAAAAGGAAAGTTTCATTTTATTTCACAGAGGAAGACCCTTCTGGCTCTGGAGAAGGAGGAAGAAGAGGAACGCAACAAGACCATAGAAAGCCTCAAAACCGCACTGCGGACACAAACTATGAGGTCTGCATGTGTTATTTTTGTAGACATAATAAGCACAGATCGTTTTACATAGAGGACGTTTGACAAATGAAATAAGTGACTTGGTTTATGAGAGTTATTCAGCTTCCCTGATGATAAACCACGCTTTATCATACATTATCCTGGAAAAGTTAGTGATCTCTTTTGGTCATAAGATGAGCGTACAGTCACAATTTAGCAATTGGGAATTTTTAACATAATATAAAATGGCATTCATTTTTTCTAGTGGGTAAAACATGCAGCGTAACCTTGATTTTGGTCTACCCGTCTAGACCTGATCGATAATAAAACCTGTGAGAAATACATGGATTTAATAGCTGACCTTTTGACCTCTGGCTTAGGGTTAGGTCATCATTTATTCCTGTTCAGCATGGATTCTGATATTCTGCTTGACTCTGTAAATATGAAACGTTGATCTAGTTAAAATCCTTTAAAAAAAAATATATATATATATATATATATTGCAGGTTTGTTACTCGTTTTATAGACCTGGATGGTCTTACCTGCATCCTGAACTTCCTGAAGAGCATGGACTACGAGACCACGGAGTCCCAAATTCACACGTCGCTCATCGGTTGCATCAAAGCGCTGATGAACAACTCGCAGGGCCGAGCTCATGTGCTTTCTCACCCCGAGAGCATTAACATCATTGCTCAGAGCCTGGCCACTGAGAACATCAAGACCAAGGTAGCCGTGCTGGAGATCATGGGAGCTGTGTGCCTGGTGCCTGGAGGTCATAAGAAGGTTCTAGAGGCTATGCTGTACTACCAGAAGTTTGCTTGTGAACGCACACGGTTTCAGGTGGGCCATATCGGAATTATGGAGCTTCTTGTTTTACGATCTATTTGTACTGTTAGCAGGATGCGTTTAATTACACATCATTGAACCTCTTTATAATTCTCTATGTAGATGCTTCTAAATGATCTGGACAGAAGTACAGGGCGGTACAGGGATGAGGTTAGCTTGAAAACGGCCATCATGTCCTTCATTAATGCTGTTCTGAGCCAGGGAGCTGGAGAGGTGAGACAGTTGTCTTTTACACCCTTAGTAACACATCTGTAAGTTTTTATTTGTCGATGTCTCTATTATACATTGTACAGATTAGTGCTGGTTGATACAACAATATAATATTGACATGACCTATAGGAAATGTCTGAAACATGTATAGTCACATATTGTGTTTGTCTTCTTGTAATATATTCGTCATGTCTTGCTTAATGTTAAGAATGTATCTTCAATGTACAATCTGCTCTTCCTCGACACGTTTTTAAATCCCTAGACCAGTCTAGAGTTCAGGGTACATTTGAGATACGAGTTCCTCATGTTGGGGATTCAGCCGGTCATCGATAAACTCAGGTCACATGAAAACTCAACATTAGACCGGTAAGGTTCACGTGTAAGATAAAACATTTTAAATGATAATTTCTTAGTACAGTGCATCTGGATTGACATCACAACCTTGTGTGCTGCATTTTACTTCCTTAGGCATTTGGATTACTTCGAAATGCTTAGAAATGAAGATGAACTGACTTTATCCAGGCGCTTTGAGAGTGTAAGTGGACCAAGTTATCATTCTTTCTTAATAATATCTCAAACTAATTCATTCATTAATGGTCGGCAGATGTGTAACAAGTTTTACTTTAGTTTTTTTTCTCCCCGCTTTTAGATACACGTGGACACCAAAAGTGCAGGCCAGGTGTTTGACCTCATACGCAAGAAGATGACTCACACAGATGCATACCCGCACTTTATGTCCATACTGCACCACTGCTTGCTCATGCCATGTGAGCATTTCTTCCTTACCTTCTTTCTCTATTTCCCATCTTCCATTCCTTCCATTTCTTTTCATATCCGTTTTATGTCTTGACCTTTTCTTTTTGCCTTACCTTCTTTATCTTCTCCTTTTCTTCTTGTCTCCTTGGTTCTTTCTCTTCTCCTATTTTGAGTTTTCATGTCTTTATCGATGGTAATACGATTATACGTTGTTACAGATAAGAGGAGCGGAAACACGGTGCAGTACTGGCTGCTTCTCGACCGAATCGTCCAACAGATGGTCCTTCAGAATGACAAAGGTCATGACCCTGATGTCACACCTTTAGAAAACTTTAACGTCAAGAATGTGGTTAGAATGTGAGCCTTATTTGTTTGTTTATTTATTTATTTTACCCTTTTCATTTTACTTTTTTAAATTGTGTTGTCTTGCATGTATATACATATGTATATATGTCATCCAGCGATCTGAGCTTTGCCATTTTTCAGGCTCGTCAATGAAAATGAGGTCAAACAGTGGAAAGAACAGGCCGAAAAGATGCGGAAAGGTCTGTAACCTGGGTTTTTTGAACAATTCTCTTTGGTTTTTTTTTTCTCCAAAAGGTATTTTGTTAGAGGTGTAAGAATAATTTAAAGACAAGTTCATCAAATGGTGGATTTTTTTTCCTTGGCAGACCACCAAGAGCTCCAGCAGAAGTTGGAGAAGAAGGAGCGGGAGTGTGAAGTCAAATCCCAAGAAAAAGAAGACATGATGCAGACGCTCAACAAGATGAAGGAGAAGCTTGAGAAGGAGTCAGGAGAACACCGGCTGGTTAAGCAGCAAGTGGCAGAGCTAAATGCCCGCCTACATGATCTCAGCACGGTATACATATTTTCAGTCTAATCTTTTCTATTTATTACAGGCATAAATTTGTATAAGGATGCTATACATTTTTCTACCTGAAATTCCTCGAACTGATGTTGAGTTAACTTCTTTCTAAAGAGGCAGGTAGCTGTTGTACCTGGTGGTCCCCCAGTCATCCCTGGTCCTCCAGGTGGGCCTCTCGCTCCCCCACTTCCTCCTCCACCCCCAGGGGGAATGATTCCACCTCCTCCACCACCTCCACCCTCCGGTGCCATGATGCCCCCACCTCCACCCCCTCCACCTGGTGCCCCTCCACCTCCCTTTGGACGCGCTGCTCTTGGTGGCCCACCGCCTCCTCCAGGAGCCCCTGTAGGCCCAGCTCTCAAGAAGAAGAATATTCCCCAGCCTTCAAATCCACTGAAATCTTTCAACTGGTCCAAGTTGCCTGAGGTGAGGCTACTTTAGTCATCTGGACCAGTGGTGGTTTCTAAACATTTTTTGCAGTTTAACTGTAAAAAGAGTAATTTTAAATTGTATTTTATTAATTTAATCCAACTATTTAGAGATTATTTTCATTATTAAACTTTGTATCTGGCTGTTTGTTAAAGCCATGAAGATTCTTATTCTTGGACTTTCCACTGACAGTACACATCATGTCCGGTTTTATTTTAGCATTATTTGTTGGCCTAAGTGCTATTGATTTTTTTTTTTTTTGCTTTAGTGGTTTGTGACTAGGCAAAGAGACTAGCATTTGTCCAAATCCAGTCATAAGTTAATTAGCGGGTTGTGTTTCATGGATCCTTTTATGAAAATGACTGTCCTAGACTCTCATCAAAAGTCAGGTCATTTTATTCAAAATCCAAAAACAAAACGTTTGTGTCAGCTGACCATCACACCCATATACAGACTTTTTATAAACTGTTGCGACATATAGTACCTGTCAAAACTTTGGATGCAATGTTTTCTTTTTTTGTGATTAATTTTCTATTTTCTCGAACAATACTATGAACAAAACTATGAAATAACACATATGGAACACATATCTGCGTAACTAAGGAACATTCACCAGTCAAGCCTCAGAAATCACCAGTTAACACCTCAGATTAGCCCAAAGGCCAGCACATCCGGTCTGATTCCACAGAAAAGCAAATCACCAAAAACGGTCAACACTGGCCACGATAGAACGGCATCAGAGAACCCAGTGCACTTCATCAGTAGGCAAAATGCCCAAGGCCACAACTTCCCAGATCCCATTTCGATCATGCACCCATGGGGTGCGCTGGACAAACATGTCTAATCCATGGTGATATCGCCCCACAACTCACAGCACCCAAAGGATCCACCCTTGGCACAAGGGGAAACTCAAAACCTATGTTTAAATGTTTTAAAGTTATAACCAATTAGCCTTTGCTGTAGAATTACAATTTATCGCCACTGGAAGACACCTGGGCCATCTGTTCGCAAAGTGAGCTCCATGAAGACATGGATTGCCAAGGGTGGAGTGTAACACCTTGGATCTCCTTTACAGATTCCTGACTCAACCTTAATAAACGTGTTTGGGATGATCTTAAGCAACGATGTGCCCAAGCCTCCTCCTTGCCATACTGTACATCAGTACCTGCCCTCACTAATACTCCTGTGGCTGAATCTCCACATCTCCACAGCCACGTTCTACAGTGAAATCAAGTGGAAAGCCTTTCCAGGGGAGTGGAAGTTATTATAGGTATTATAACAGCAAAGGGTATCAACATCTGGACTAGGATGTCAAAAAAGTACATGTGGGTGTTTTGGTCAGGCGTGCACATTTTTTTTGTATGTCTTATGTGTATTTTAAATGCATGGAGTGGCCCTGTTCTGTTAATTGCCTTGATGTATTCAAGAACGAGTAAAAAGGGGGATGAATAATCTGATTAATACAGAATTGTGGTTGTGTTGTAGTAAAGCACAGTAATCACTACTGAAAACTTCATTGTTGCAGAGTAAGCTGGACAGCACAGTGTGGGCTGAAGTTGATGACGGCAAGGTTTTTAAAATCTTAGACCTGGAAGACATCGAGAAGACCTTCTCAGCGTACCAGAGACAACAGGTTAGTAAAACGAGGACTATCTATCCATCTCTGTCTTTCGTTCAGAGCAAAATGAGAAGGCATTTGCAGTTACTCATGCATGAGAATGCGATTTTAAAGCTCGTGTTGTTTGTCGCCGTGCTAGCCAACAATAAATACAGAGTACGGAGTTATAATGCTTATACTGTATATATATTTACAATGGATACAAGCCTTCATGATGTCATCAGGCCAAAGGAAAGGTTCTTGACGAATTCATGCTCTGCTAGATTATAGGCTTTTAATAGCTGGAATTCTGACTGTGCTTATTCGCTTTTGAAAAATATGGACATGCATACCAAACCAAGGCCACCCTTTTGTTTTGCAATGGCTTGCAGAACTGCGGCATGCTTTATTATTTATTGATTATTTTCCTAATGATCATGATTAAGCTGCATATGACATTAATTTAATCAGCTGTCTGTTACCAACTAATGTAAATCCATACACTGTATGCTGTGTCTATTGATCATATATAATGCACTATAATGAACATATTGAGCTTCGGTTTTCCTCCTAACAGTAAGTAATAGTGGAATTGTTTTACATAAGCACAGTCATATATGATCTATTCCATACAATTACGTTTATTGCCGTGTTCCTGAATTTCTAATGCAGTGAATAGTGACTAGGGTACTGTATTTGGAACACAGCAATGGTCCTAGCATGTTTAAAAGATTGAGTTATACTAGCCATTATGTTCGCTTTTGCGGTAATGCCCTGTAATTGCCTGTGATTCATAGTAGAGATGATAATTGTGAAGATTTGGTATGTTTATTTAAAACAATGCATGGAGCTACATGTAAAACCCATCATGCACTTCTGCTTTTGTGCATCTTCTCAATAATCATCAAATTCATCTTTTCCACTAGTCTGTTTTTATTTGGCTGAATTCACAAATCACCGCTCTTTCTAACGTGTGCTGCATTTACTTTGCTCCTGGCTTGCATTTTAGGACTTCTTTATGGTCAATAACAACAAACAGGTATGTGTTACTCTGTAGAAATCAATTTTGTTCTGTTTAAATTTTACTTGATCAATGCTTGCTTATAGCATAAATAAGCATAAGGCATACATTAGAACACATTTCTCAACATACAGTATACAGTTGAGTTGTAGTGTTGGTGTGCGAAGTCTTGTGTGAAACATCTAATATATATATATATATATATTTTTTTTTTTTTCTTTTTCTTTAGAAAGAGGCCGAGGATGACACTTTGAGCTCTAAGAAAGTCAAAGAGCTCTCCGTTATAGACGGCCGCAGGGCACAAAACTGCAACATCTTGCTGTCACGGTGAGTGATGCTTTTAGACTTGGCTGTGAGTCTCCGGAACCGCCTTGCTTCCAGACATGAGGTCATATCCTGTATGTAAAACCCTTTTCACGTTTACAGTTCCATGGAAACACCTTGCCTCTGCTGCTATTATTTCCTGTTGACGAAAAACGTCTTTGTCAGTTCCTCTACTGATATGGGGTGATACGGGGTGTTTTCCATAAATTCCTTTTCGGGCAGATTGATCTTTGTCCCAGGTAATTTGCCTTAGTGTGAAGAAATTCTGTGGTTATAAGTTTATCATCTTGTTCACAAAGGGATGTCATTTATTTAGACTTGAAAACATGCTAGTTTCTGCCAAGAGTGATATTTGAGCTTTGGATAACTTTGAGTTCCCCTGGAGCTAGATTATCATGATGTTTTCTTGTGACTATTGTGATCACAAGGTCTGCCTTATGTGGTTTCGTATCAAAATATTTTCAGGCAGATTAAATTTCATAAATACAAACAGGTTACACACACCTTCGCATGTACACACATGCACAGATTGACTATGAGTGGTGGTAATGGATTGGAGGTTTTGGTCATGTGAGAACAGCTGTGAAAGGTCCTTTTTTTTAACAATGAAAATGAAAAACGGTTTTATGTATTATACTGTGATGAGCCACACCTTATTTCTTTATATCAAATTAAATGATCTCGATTAATTTCAAGAAATGGGAACAAATTGTTTACTCCAAATTTCCTAAAGATACAATTTAAAAATGGGTTTGTTTATGTAACAACCTCAGCAGCAACCTCATTTCCCCTCTTGTCTCTTCACCGCAGCATTCGGCATCACCAGTATACTTATAACTGGCCTATTCATATGCACTGGTTTCTTACTGGTTCATGCCTAAAGTTAAAGGTTTTTTTATGCCTGAATAATTTATCCATTGTGTGGCTTAACAAACAAAAACACTCCACTGGAACTGATCAGGTACAGGAACTGGACGGAAAATGAGAACCAAAAACGTCCTTCAGGAAGCCTGGAGAACTATTGCTCAAGACTTCATTAAAATACAAGACAGTCTGGCTCTTTAAAAGCAAAAGATGAAGAAATAAGTACTGTATTTATCAGTTCTCAGCACCGACAACTTTCTTGTTTATTTGTAATTGTAAGTACGCCTAATGAGGCCTCTATACGTGGATAAAAGATGTGTAACAGGGTACCCCATTCATTTAGCTTCTTTTTAAATTAGAATTTTAGAAAAGATTTGGCTTTCACATGTCTGGGCTTAGTTTTTCTTCTTTATGTATCCATTTGTGGAGACTTTGGTATGTTGGATCAGCACAGAAAGTGGTTTAACACATTATGGTCATTCATTATTTTTCGAATAAAAACTTCTGGTTGTCACTCAGAAGTGGCTTGTGGTGTGAGAAACTGAAGCCATGAAAGTGTAACAGTTGGCTGCAGTCAGATTTATGAAAGTTCACTAATTGAATGTGGTTTGGCCCCATATGGAAGCAGGAGGTTTACTCTCAAGAGTGTCATTAAGTTTGTCTGACTCAAATCAGATGAAACAAACCAAAATGGCACTTAGCATTTCCAGTTGGCCCTTTTTTTTTTTAATTTAGGGAGAAAACAATTCCACATCAAGAAGAGGTTTATACAAATGGGATGGACGGACTCGGTTTTACCGGTAGAAAGTGGGATTATGGGGTAAACATGTGCGCATGTTAGTGCTGTTATACCGCTTATTAACAACGGGAGAGCAGATGAAGAGGTCGTGTAACAGACTGCTAATTAAGTTAAATGAATGGCTCCTTACAAAAATATAATTGTGAATGATTATATGTGGTTTTCTTGAATAAAAAAAAAGGCACTTTTGTCACTGTTATTAGATTTGGATTATGTGGAACGTCGGCCCTGTATTAAATTAGTAGTTACTACGGAAAATATGAGTAAAGAAACAAAACAGGCATATTAGGGTGTGTTAGGTCATCTTTAATTGATAATGTTAGAAGTTTATTGGTGGACGTGTCTCTCGAGACGTACTGTATAATCAGCACACTTAGATTATTGGACCTCCAGTTAAAAAGTGTAGTTGAATCCACTACTTGTTGTCACAGAAACTATGCTTTCCTCAGTGATTTGAATAGTTTAGGCCATTTAATTAAAGTTAAAGTATCTTACTAAGGAAGTAGGCACTGGATGAAGATGAATAATCCTCATAGTTGAATGGCATTTATTAGGAAAATGTTTCTTATAGCCTTATAGATTAGACCTCAGTTTACTAATGTATATAGAAACTTTGACTAACTGCTTAAAGTACAAACAAAGTAAGGGTGAATACCATGCAAGTTTCGTGCCATGCATGTTTCATCATGAGCTTTATGAGACTTAAACATTTATTTTCATCTTAAGAACAAAGCAGAGAGATACACAGATCAGCTAAAACCATTAATAACAAAACCACGGTTTTGTGCTCCTAGCCTTTGTCTAGGCGGCTCTGATCCTTCAGGTCACGGCTCCGCAGGGCCTCTGGGTTGTGCTATGGTGTCTGGCACCAGGAAGTTGGCAGCAGATCTTTGGGTGCTGTGGGTTGCGTCTTGTGGCCTCCATATTTGTCCGGCGCACCCCATGGGTGTTCGATTGATTTGTAATTTGTAGGTTGTGTCAAGAGCCTTGTGTTCTTTGCCAGCTGGGATCAGGAGCAGCAGGCTGCGGTGCACAAGGTGTTCTGGTGCCTTTCTTTTGGGGCCAGAATAGATTTTTTTTTTGGCTTTTCTGTTGATCGGATCAGACAGGCTGGTTTTTGGTCCCTGTGGGCATGGATGAGAATTGGGCATCCATGATCCTGGTATATAGATGGTGGTCAGTGTTGTTCACCTGTAAATGGTCATAATGTTATGGTGTATGGGAGTGTACAGATTGCCATTGTTTTGAGATAAGAATCAACACTGCCCTAATGGAAGTGAAATAAATGTGAACATGCGATCTTCATACACTTCCGCTGTTGTGCATGACCACACTGATGTTTGTTTATTTATGTCGAAAAGCAAATTCTAAAGTAATACTAGAGGAAAATTTTAACTTCGCAACCATGGTTTTATTCATTTGAGAATGGCACGTCATGCTTTTAATCCATTTATACATTATTATCTGGTTTTAATCCTGTTTAGGGTTCAACTTTGATTATGTGGAACATCCAGTAAGCAGGTCTTTGAGAATTAGCTGTTCCTATATAAATGATGACATTAAAAAGAGAGCTTTAATAGAACCCTGTGATTTATATTGCAGCCAGAACTACTGTCTGAGCCGCTGTTATAGCAAATTAATCAATACCTTCTGGTCAGTAAGATTCAGCGTTATGGTAAAAAGCATGGCCTGGAGGTGTTCCACGTCCTGTCCGTGGTTCCCCTCCTTCCTCTTTCTCCATCTCTGGCAGAGGAACTGAGAGCGCTCTCCAGTCCAGATCTCAGGCCTGTCAAACACCTGTTGTGCTTGGCACGTACACACATGAAGCTAACCCAATAACAGCAGCATGCCTCACGCTGACTATGAGCTGTGTGTAGTCTAGCACGACCGCCTGTGCTGATGTGCTTTTTCTCTACAGTGTTATCATAGCATGGAGCTGTTTCATCCTATCATCTTGCTTTAATAAGAATCAAGTAATCTTCAATAACAGTAGTTCCAGGAAGTCTGGTTGTATATTACTAGCACTGCTCCACTGGTTTACCTGAGCAGTTCTATCCAGTAGTTAATGGACATAATCAAGTGAGAGTCCTAATGCAGTACAGATGAACTCACCTGAAGGAATGTCAGGGCTTTTTCCTAATTTCTTTGGCTCAAAACATGAACTGAGAAGTCGTTCTGGGAATTGAGGTTTTTGTCTGGAACAAATACTCATGGGTAACAACGATAAAGCGCATCATTGCTTTATACCAGTGGTGCATGTGTTGGTTTTGGACCTGCGGAGCATCTGAGTAGACTCAAGTCTGTAATTAAAACATGGACACTTCCTTGGATTTGTTATGAGTTCCTTATCAGTGATTCATTTATGTCTGTCTGGTTTCTATTTCCTGTCATTTTCTTTAGCTTGAAACTCTCCAATGAGGAAATTAGGAGGGCTTTCATGACTATGGATGAACAGGAAGATCTGCCTAAGGACATGCTGGAGCAGGTATGCTTCATGGACTTTTAGACCACAACTTGTAGTGCTTCTAATGAGAAGTGTGCATGGTCATCTTGTATGGTATGGGTGATGTACTGTATTCTCATTTTGGAGGCTTTCTGTACTGCAGATGATGAAGTTTATCCCAGAGAAGAGTGATGTGGATCTGCTGGAGGAACACAAACACGAACTGGACCGGATGGCCAAGGCCGATCGTTTCCTCTACGAGATGAGCAGGTGGGAAATTAACTGTTGTTCATGGTACAGTGATTGGATTATTAGACTTGGACTGTAGGGATTGAGGCAATAATGGCTCAAACCACGTAACCCGCAAATTAATGATTAACTATTAAAACAGTAACACACTTGCTGAGTTTTACAGCGTTTTGGCTTCTTTCGGCAAGATTGCCTCGTTTATGAGAACTGGTTTCTGTGCCATGTTTAGAGGTAAAACCGGATCTCGGTTAGGTCATCCCGGGTCAAACGTGTTTTGTATCGGATCATTAAACCGTAGCCTGGGTTAATCAGCTGTTGCTTATCACTTCATCATGGCCTCTCCTGAGAGCCAGTATGCGAAGGAAATGAGGCATGATGCAAATCAGTACACTGAGAGTGGGTTTTAAAATATAACCAACTGCAAATCTGAGAAGAAGGGGAAAAAAAAAAAGCAAAATTGAATTCTTTTACAAAGATTACATAATGTAAAAAAATGCCTAGGGGGATTAATAAATAACAGGAGCTAATAAAAGAAACTTAATAATTACCTTATCATTTGGTAATAGCATGTAAATCAGTATAATCGGCATGAAAATACAAACCGGATTCCAAAAAAGTTGGGACACTAAACAAATTGTGAATAAAAACTGAATGCAATGATGTGGAGA
>JAOTQY010000032.1:1446469-1456644 GCA_026413445.1 Dolichallabes microphthalmus
GTGTTATTTTATAGTTTTGAAATCCCCAGTATTGTTGTAGAATGTAGAAAATAAATCACTAAACAAAAACAAAGAAACTAGCAAGTGTTCTAAAACTTTTGAACGGTAGTGTGTGTGTGTGTGTGTGTGTGTTTGTGTGTGTGTATGTATATATATATATATTAGACATTCCATGCAACTATTATTCACACGCTGGTCATTCTTCAGTAAATATAAAAATGTTCATTTTGGCAAATCGCTGCATTATAAGAGGAAAACACTCTTCTGACTATTATTTTCAGGTTGCATTTTACCCCCTAATGATTTTGTCTTACACCAGGCCTGGCCTATTTCAGGAACAGTTCCCTTTGCTTCTCTTTATTTGTTCATTAAAAGAACAGAACAATAGTTATCATAGCTGTAACCAGTGTACCTGACTGAAAACTGGCCCGGTGCACTAAAAAAAGTTTTTGTTTGTTTTTTTTTGTCCTCCAGCTTTAATTAAAGCCTCTAAAGAGGTTCTGCAGAGCCGAAACCTTAAGCAGCTCCTCGAGGTTGTTCTGGCATTCGGGAACTACATGAACAAGGGTCAGAGAGGGAATGCTTATGGATTTAAAGTGTCCTCGCTCAACAAGATCGCCGATACCAAGTCCAGCATTGACAAGTAAGAGAGCTTTCACTAAATATACTGTATATATGTAAATAACCTTGGATTTAATAATCACAGTGTTATATTCTAAAGCTCCTTATCTCCTTGTTTTATAGGAACATCACTCTTTTACATTACCTGATCACCATCCTAGAGAAGAAGTACCCAAAAGTCATGCAGTTCCAAGAGGATCTCAAGAACGTGCCAGAAGCCGCTAAAGTCAAGTAGGTCTAGAGGCAGACGGGGTAATTTGTTGCGCTGAGCTGAGATTTATAACCCCTGTAGGTATACACACAGTAAATGGGTTTAGGAAATGTTTTTCTATGGTCTCATTGCCTTCCTCTTGCCGGGCTTAAGTCTTCATAGTGATCACATATGCAGAGTGAAACAAATTTATGCCATGAGGAAACGAGGCCCCGGTCTCGGTGCTGAAAGGTGGAAGTGTTCTCAAGAGGTTTAGCAGTGCTGGAGTGATTCAAAGTCATGGCCACCAGGGCAGACCGGGAATGAAAACGCTTCCTGGTCCAAAGCACCGTGGGCTGAACAGGGATTAAGACCAAATCAAATAGCTATTCGACACATTATCCGTATGACTTGAACTTGAATTGTGTCCAGAAAACTGTGAAAAGCTCCATTCTAGCAGCTGTCTGAACTCTTTTGGACTTCATGCTTCAGTGACACCATGCTCTGATTGTAGATCAAATCAGTCCAAATGTGCAAAAAAAAAAAAAAAAAAAAAAAAGCTATTTGGTTATCAGTAGAGCTCTAAACCATGGAGCCAGGGTGACTAATGTGATAACTCATGCTTCTCGAGTGAAGTGGTCACAAGACTGCCCACGCTTGATCTCATTTCAGAAAGTGGAGAGAGAGAGTGCAGATCATTCAGTGCCTCTCAGTATCCGTTTACTCCAGGCAGAAAGGCCATTGTTCGAGAGATGATGACACCGTTCTCACAGGCTTTCGTCTCTGTCCTAAGTGATTCTCATTGCCTCATTCAAACATGCCTTTCTTTCTACAAAGCACCCTGAAGCATTCATATTAAACGTGCTGATTAACAGACGTGTGAATGTGAGACTCTTCTTTCTATTGCATTGCACAACTTCAGTTGTATTGATGTTGAAGTGCAACAGTGACCGAGGAAAGTGATGGCCACTCGCATGGCTAGCCTCACGGCTCTTAAAGTCAGCAATATGCTTCAAGTGACAAGAAAATGAAATATGAGAGTCGTTGTGGCCTTGCAACAAAAAAAAAAAAAAAGGAAAAGGTCATTTAGGGACTGTCTACACCTGAAGGGGAGGGGAAGGGATTAAAAATGTGATAGGTTTGAGTTTTATTTTGAATTTGGATGAAATTGTTATTGCATGAATCAACACAATTTCAGTGACTGTGAAACATACAGTAGATGGTGATACACAGGGGTCACGTGGGGTCATTTTTGGCATACTTTTCTTTTTATTCACAACTTAAAAATGAAAAAACATACATGAAAGCGGGTCTGGTTCATGCAACTCCTCTAAACCATGCAAGGGAATTTGACCAGACCTTCACAGAGCTTTTAAAATGAGGTGATGTAGATGTGCAATATATGGAAGTTTAGTAATGTGGCTACACTGTAATACCAAACAACGCCACAAGGTGGCAATTCCATTTTGTTTATTCCAGCTGAATGTAAGTTCTTCTGCTACGACACTGATTAGCTAGCTAACCGAAACTTATTGTCCTGCGCCGCAGGGTGCGATTGCTATATTCTCCCCTGCATGTGTAATCATGTATCAATGTAAACTCGAAATGAAATATGATTTGTCTTATTCACAACCGTACACAGGATGGCATGCAGTGAAATGCCTACATGACTCCAGAAAAATAAAATAAGAAATGTGGTGTCCTGGACGGGATAACTACCCGTCGTCTCACATTGACGTTACAGCTTTTCTCTATCCGGAACGCCTCCGAAAGCAATCATGGGAATTTGACCAAACCTTTATTATGCGGCATAGATGTGTATCACCTACTTCATTATTAAAAGTAGCTCGTTCAGTGGGTAGGAGACACATGCCTTCCTTGTTTTATTAATAAAAAGATGCTTGTAAAAAATATAAATAATTAAGGTTATGTTGGTGTAAGATTCAAGAGCAAAAAAGTTTAGCTGCACTAAATTAATATCTCGCTTAATGCATGGTGTACTTTATATTTGAATAGTTGATAATAGTGTAATAATATTAATACTCAAATGCCTTTCTTTAGTAACCCTGTGCATTTCTTTTCTTCTTTTTTCCTTTTTTTTTTTTTTTTAAACGTATCTAGTATGACCGAGTTGGAAAAGGAGATCAACAACCTGCGCAGTGGCTTGAAAAATGTGGAAAGTGTAAGCACTGATCCAGTTGTCCTGCTTGTTTTGTTATCTACCAAAAAAAAAACCCACATCTGTTTCTTGGATCCCAGATCCTATTTACTTGCCGATAAGTACACGTCTCTGATGTGTTTATCATATACAGGAGCTGGAATACCAGAGAAATCGTCCACAAGAGATAGGAGATAAGTTTGTGTCTGTGGTCAGCCAGTTTGTTACACTCGCCAGTTTCAGCTTCTCCGATGTAGAAGACTCCATCAATGAAGCCAAGGAACTGGTGAGTGAATGTGGGTGTGTTGTACATAAGTTTGTTGTGTGTGTGTGTGTGTGTGGTGTTGAAGGAGAAGCTATGCAGAGCTCTGTGTGCTTCCTTCAGCGCACAGCTGTAGAAACAGCTGCACTTTTGCCTGCTGAGTGCAGGAGCTAACCTTTGACCTTTTGCTGTGAGCCCTTCCTCTGGAATGACCCTGGCACTCTCCTCAGCCCCTGGAGGCTCTACAGGACATAGGAACCTAACAGGACACACACCTTGGTTTAAGAGCAACATCTGTGCTGAAGGAGGCAATAATATGCAGTTAGTAATCCTCACACACAGCAGGCTCAAGAGACAATCGGTTATGTCTACCGGTTATGTAATTTGTCAGTGTGTAATTTTCATACGGTAGTTTCACTATTAAGTTGGTATCCGTATGTGTTGGGATTTTTTTGTATTTGATTGCATCATTGCACATGTTGGTAAAGGACTCTTCCTCTATACAAACGTTCTTCTCCTTATAGTCCCTATCACAAGCGATGCATTCCCGCCATTGTCGGATCCAGCTCTTGATCCGCTTTGAAAATCCCCTTTTTCAGAATTGATGGTCTCCCGCTGCATGGTTTGTCTTCAGTGCTGGTTTCTCCATCTTTAAACTTCATCCATCTGTGCACGCATTGCTCTTGCTCTGAACATTCTGTAGCTCGGTTCCATCAACTGCAACAAAATGGATTTTCAAAGAGGATCCAAGAGTTGCTCCAAATTAAACCAATGGTACAAACACCTTGCTTGTGATGGAGACCATGTAAATAGTGTCCATCACTAGTGGTAGAGGTACTCCACCATGTGCAATTTGCCCAACCCGTGTCAGGTAATTACAAAACGTCCTGCCCACATTACTTTTGGTAGAGGCCTCGTATTATTAATTGCTCAATGGACTTCT
This sequence comes from Dolichallabes microphthalmus, assembly GCA_026413445.1. Taxonomy (NCBI): domain Eukaryota; kingdom Metazoa; phylum Chordata; class Actinopteri; order Siluriformes; family Clariidae; genus Dolichallabes; species Dolichallabes microphthalmus. Next base: position 1,450,644 of record JAOTQY010000032.1, read on the forward strand.
GTTTTGAGAGCTGATGCCCAGGCTCAAGAACTTCATTTCAAACTGTAAGACATGTCTGTTAGTCGTTCCCGCTATCTTCATTCTAAGACTTTTCCCAGTCTGTTGCTGTACGTGCCTCAACCTGGGCCTCCAGTCTACTGCAAGTGATATTAAGATAGAAGGCGAGTGTGTGAGGAAGGGAATGAAATAAAACCATGTGACATTCTCTGGCGCAGACTCGTGCTGCTTTAGAGAAGGTTAGACCCATATGGCTACGATAAAGGCACATCAAAGGCACCGAGGGAAGGCGGCTCAGCCTCTTCCCCTGTGGAGAGGCAGCACGAGGCTACACTGGTGCCATGACCGTGTCCCTTTCTCCATTTCCTTATGTCCTTCCCTCAGGGTCTTTTAGCCACTGGTAAAAATTGAGCTTAACAAGACTACCGGTACTACCGGTTTCATTTACTACACGTACATTAGTCCCCTGCTGATTGTTCCTCTGTCCTGTCAACTTCACTTTAGTTTGTTTTTCTCCCGTTTAACATCTACGGTAGATTCTATCGTCACTTGCTTATGGCAGAACTGCACTAAATCGACAGGTTAAAAATAAATGTTTTTTTTTGTTAAATCGTTAAATTCTTTTTGTTGCCAGAATCTGATTCCATCCATGATGAGATGCAAAGCATGTCCAGAGACTAACTTTGCTTTTTTTATTCTACAGTTCAATAAAGCAGTGAAACACTTTGGTGAAGATGCTGGGAAGATGCAACCGGATGAGTTCTTCGGCATCTTCGACCAGTTCCTGCAAGCCTTCGGAGAGGCTCGGCAGGAGAACGAGAACATTCGGCGACGCAAAGAGGAGGAAGAGCGCCGGGCACGCATGGAGGCGCAGGTGAGGATCTCGCCACGCACATATCCAAACTGAGATCCAAAAAAGTTTAATAGAATAAAAATAAGAATACAAGCATATAAGCCTTTTGAGAGTATTGAAGTAATTGCATCTGGTTACTTCACATAAAATACAAAATAAAAACTCAGTGACTATAACAGCAAACCTGTAACTGACCAACTTTTTTTTACACAGTACATTAAAAAAAATCTGTTATACTCAGACTCTGATCTTTCCCCGCCTTCCAGCTAAAGGAGCAGCGGGAGAAGGAAAGAAAAGCCCGGAAGGCCAAAGAGAACGGAGAGGACAACGGGGGCGAGTTTGATGACCTGGTGTCAGCGCTGCGCTCCGGCGAGGTGTTTGATAAGGACCTGTCCAAGATGAAGCGGAACCGCAAACGTATAAACAGCCAAACCACAGAAACGGGCAGAGAGCGTCCCATCACCAAACTCAATTTCTGAGATACCGCCATTTTGACCATTCGCAAAGCTTAACCTTGTCGACGAAGGCCCATTGCTTCATGCGTGCTATCCGTAACTGTTCTATTCCTTCACTGCACAATACTGCCTCATAGTGAGGGATGCTTGGAGAGCACTCATTTGCAACATCTTTAAAAAAAAAACCATATGAAAATATTGGCCTAAATGTTTTTGCCTAAACATTTTGCCCCTTCTAACTCGGAGGTGCTGGGCAGAACGCAGAAGGACGTGTTTAGAAATGTTAACGGCAACTACGGCTGCCAAGATGTTCTTTCTTAAAGGAAATTGAGCTTTTCTCTTGGTGCTGGTGCACTGAGATTATGCAAGACAAGGAAAAGTTGCTAGTCAAATCTGGATTTGACCCACAATGAACACGATGCATGGGCACAACACAATCTTCCCACTTGTTTTACGCTGCAAGAACTTCCACATTATTCACAAAAACACCGACCACACATCTTTAAAAACAAACACGACAACTGCGAGTCTTGTTCATTGGCTCATTCTTAAACCTGAGGCATGGCATGCAAAATGGAACTTGTCTATGTGTGTGTCTGGACCTGTTATCTGGAGATTAAGCCTAGGATTTGGACTGGAAAAAAAAAAAAAAAGACCTCCAGTGGGTGGAATCTACTGGCAAAATAATCTGTCAAGATAAAACTTAATCTCAGCACAGAAAACAGACCTCAGAAGTTCGACGTTATACGGCTGAATGGCAATGCTTGTCTTTTTCTCTTATTATTAAGGACCATTTTATATAGTAAGCTTTTATTGAATACTAATAACAGTAACTAGGGTTATGGGATGTTTAAGTTGTTTATTACATCATTGTAGAGAATTGCATTGGATATCAGACACAGGCTGGCTGAAGATGATTTTTAAAGATAAGTTTTAGATAAAGAGCTGGCCCAGACCCACGTCATATCAAACACTGTGGATGCTCCTTTGTGCAGATTCTATGCATTTATGTTGTTGGATCTTTCGTCACTTTGGAGACCGTCTTGTGAAATCTGTAGACTTATTTAAAAAGAACCATACCAGTAAGTAAATCAATGCAAGAGACTTTCCTTCAGCTCTTCCTTCATCACTGGATATATTCCAGTATTTTTATCCACAGTGTATGTTGTGACAACGTGATATGCCTTCATTGAACATTTGTAATTAAAAAAAAAAGCAATCCATGGTTGCAAGATGGAGCTAGAAGAAGAATAAATTGAAAAAAATACTTTTTTCTTTTTTGGTGAGTTTTCGTTATATTGATGTTTTCTCAAATTAAATGCTAAACAGTGTGCAAGATGCAACCTCCAGTTCTGGACAGAGTCCAAAGTGGAAGTGTCAAAACATGCAATGACCACTAGGTTAAAAAATGGCTCTGAAAGGAGTCAATCCCCATGGAGCGCCATGTTAAAATGAGAAACAACCATTCACAGTCTGGTCTCCATAACTAGATCCTATTCATGACAAGTGTTTTTTATGTACTGTAACTCATCAGTTACAATAATGAATGATTAAGATGTAAGATTATGCATAATCAGGGGCATGGCCGATTTGAATGACAGCAGCCAACTGGAATCGTTGTAGTTTAACTTACCACAAGAAATGCAGGAGATGATGTGAAATTTTGGCCACATTAAGATTTTAGCTAAGATATGGCTAAGCAGCTAGCTTGTAGTAACTGAGGTAAATAGTCATGTTCCAACCAACAGTCAAACTCTGTTCGTTCTGCCCTTTTGCTCATCTATGGATTAAATGAGGATTTAGGCAGAATCAGCTCCTGCTAAGATGGCAACAACCAGAAATTGAGCTTAAAAAAACATGTTTCAGAAAAAGAAAAACCATGGGTGACATCACGGAGGGTTTGTCAAGTTCTTATGTGGTCTATTGTACAACATTAAAACCTACTTGGTTACACGTTCCTGTTCTTCATAAAAAGGAAGATTAAGGAATTGAAAAAAATTGGACACACCTTCTAATTCAATGTTTTTGTTTCGTGATTTATTTTCTACATAATAGAAAAATAATGCATATGGAATCATGTAACAACAGTCAGTTGTTATTTCAAAGTCAGGTGTTCTATAACAGTTCTTGCAAGAACAATACATGTATCGTCGAGTGCATTTACAAAACTCATCAAACACCATGATGAAACTGGTTCTCATGGAGACCATCCCAGGACAGACCAAAACCTTTGCAGCAGTGAAGAAGTTCATTTACAGTTACCAGCCTTAATCACCAATCAACAGCACCGTAGATTATTTTCGATGCCTTCAGCATTGTTTTACAATGTAGAAAGAAATCAAAATCCATGAAAAAGACCATGAAACTAGAAGGTGTGTTCAAACATTTGTCTTGTCATGCACTTCAACAAATAATCTATAAAATGTTGAAGATCCATTAGAAACCGACATATTTTCAATGAAAGACAAAACCAGTGACACCCTGTCAGAGGAAAGTAATCAGCACTGGTGTGTTGTAATGCACCCGACCTCAAGCGACTAACGGCATGTCCTTGAAATGGTTTATTCTGTTTATACCAGAGCCTTGATCATTTGCAGATATTGGGTTAAAAACATCACCAGCCTCTTTTTTTTTTTTTTTACTCCTTCATAAAGTCAATAAGACAGAACAGTCCTGCTTGTCATGTTACTGAAAGTGGAAAGTACAAAATGGCTGACTCCTGAGAGTCCTTTTGCTAATATTAACTAAATGTCTCGACAAACAGGGGATACAGGAACTAATTGAAGGTTGCGGAATTACATGTGTTAAGAATTAACGAGCCTTCTTCTGTTCAACTTGTGCACATGGTTTAATTGTTAGGAAAAAGTAATTGCCATCTTCTGACAAAGGAAATATGAAACAGAGCTAACATGTGCATCCCAGCAGTAACGATCACCAATGAAACATAGAAATGCACTTCCACAACGACAATCAGTAAGGATATATTCATATATATTTATTATTATTTTTTTTTTTACATTTATTCCAACTTGTTAGGTCTCTGCTTTAGCATTTACGCAGACTCATCGGAGGAGGAAGCCATTCCTCAGGGTATCTTCATTCTCCCGAGTGAAACTGGCGGTGCCACTGTAGTAAGCGTGACCTGCAACTTCCACCACCACGGCACGGAACTCCCCGCACATGGTCTCCTTTAAACACAGATCATTTAGTCATTCAGTTTAATAACGGTAGCTCAATGTAAATCGAACAACAGATCAATATCTAGGAATATTGTGCTATTCAAAAGTGGATTGGGATATTTTTTGTAAGCAGGGCTGCTGTACTAGGCAACTTGTCCCACTTCAGATTCGGCTTATGCATACCACTGAAATGATCAGATTTTATACATAAAGATCTTCACTACCATAAGCGATGGAAGCATTTAATTGTTCAGAGGTCTGACTTTCTGAGATTCTTGTTTTGTGTGAGATATCTCAAGAATGATTGAATGTTTTTATTTGGAATTATGATTGTAATCTGCAGATGAACTAATTAGAGTTTGGAATCGATCCAAACAAGATTAAGGTCACAGCAACATGGCCTGTTTTTAAGCACAAAATGTATTTTAACGTTATTTATGGCATACAAATTAAAAAGCTACAAGAACGACACAACTTTAGGGCAGTGTTATTCGTTATGACCGGTGTCTTCGTACTAATGATGCAAATTTCACACATTATTCTTAACATGTTTATCAATAAAAAATCCTTACAAATTAATTTCGACAAAATAAGAAAAAGAAAAAAGTGCATTTTAAGTTTTATTTAATGACACATTCACAACAAATTATTGGTGGGACAAATAAATGAAGCCCAAATAGTTTCAATAATGGTAATAAAAATACTTTGTCTTCTTGGGTTTTGGGTGTAAGAATCAGTGTCCAGTCTTGCACACCATCTGAACTGCAAGTGCGCCCTCTTGGTCGCCTCCTAGCAGAGTTCCTGTAATGTGCATGTGGTGTTTGTGACTGATTGTGTGTACAGTTCACAGAGACAGATCTTGGTGACAAGTTATTCATCAACTTGCTGAATGTTCATGGGAACGACAGCAGTGGGTGCCGAGCCACTTCTGCTGAGATTGGCATTTACAGATGGACGTCCTTATTTAAAATGTTTGCACCATTAAAATTTTCTTATTGCGGTTAAGAGTCTCATCACCAGAGTGTGCTTGAAGTCTTCTGTAAATATCAATTGGTTTTATTCCTTCACACACAAGAAATTATCAAAAGTCCCAGTTTTACTTGGATTGCCAATTACTATTTCCATGTTATTCAAAATAAACAACTACAGTATGTTTTGAAGTTTATTGAATTGAATACCTTTGGCTTTACATACCTCTAATGCTTTCCCTGTAAATATAGTTCCTGTGGTTCCGCTCCGGAAGCTCCTAGTCTTATTCAGCTGGATTTGACCTTTGTGGTACTGCAGAGCAATGCGAGCAGTCACGCCTGAACCGGTGGGGCTCCTGTCCACCTAACACCAACCAAAACACCTTTTTAAAAACATGGAAGCCTAAAATATACAGCATCGTAAATTAAAATCTGTGGGGTGTAACCAAAAAAGTGTGATGTGCATTTGTATTAGGGATGTGCACGAGTACTTGATTAACCGAGTACTCGAACGCATCAGCGATGATCGAAAGGGCCGACCGATTGGCA
>JAOTQY010000032.1:1496168-1508354 GCA_026413445.1 Dolichallabes microphthalmus
CCCCCCCCCCCCCCCCCCCCGCACATTATTTTCCAGATTCCGGTGTTTGACAGACATAGAGAGTAAACTAGCAGCTGTCCACTCAGACCTCCAGAATCTGCGAGACACATCTTCCCAGACAAACACTTCAGACGAAGGCCTTAGAGAGCTGGAGGTCCAGTGGGAGGAGATCCACAGAACACTCAGTGAAAGGTAAGAGTGCTGTCGGGGGAAAAAAAAGGACGATCAGTACAATATCTCAACCGTACAAATAAAGTTGTCTCTATCTATCGTGTAAACCATGCATGTTTATGTTTTTGGATTTGTAGTCAAGAGGAGTGTGTTTCCCTGATTGAGCTTTTGAAGAGGTTTCAGAGCTGCCGTGCCCATCTTAACAACACTCTACAGATTAGCGAGCAGACTATAAGTGAGCAGACCTCCTACATGGGAAAAGAAAATCTTCAGCGACTCATCACCAGGGTATGAATTATGCCTCTGTAAATTCCTGTGCAAGGACAGTAGATGGCAATATAAGCTACAACATGCAAACACTCCTACCAAAGCCCTATTGTTGGATTTGTGCAATGAGTGTGTGTGTTGGACTGAGAAATCTGCTTTGATTTCAGTGTGATTCTTGTAAACGGCCAGAACAATGGCAAAATATTGTCAGATTAAAGACACACTTAAATTGTTAACTCACTGTCATAGTGGACATGAGGATATTTATTTCTTGTAATTAAATATCAGCCATCATGAGCTTTGCAATACTCCTGTTCTAATTCTGTTTTATTTTGGGGAGTAGCAAAAAAATGCTTTTGAGATATATGCAAATAACCTTATATATTACATGTAAGAGATAATTAATTACATTTTCTGCCCTGACGTATACTTCGATCATCCATAACATTTCAGTGCTAAACATTATACCTAGTATTATTTATGTTTCCCTTGTGCCAACTTTGGCTTTTTGGGACATGACTCCACAAGACCTCTGGGTGTGTGCTGTCGTGTCAACACCAGGATATTGGCAAATGATCATTTGGGAGCTGTGGATTGTGGGGTGGGGCCTCCATGGATTCTCATGGGCGTTCGAACGAATTGAGATCTGGTGAGCTTGGATGCCAGGTTGGCAGACTTGGGCTCTTTGCCTGCTGGACACAAGACCCAGCAGGCACAGTGTGTTTTGTGTGGTGTGATATACCGGGTGTTTTGGTGCCTTTCTATCATGGCTAGATTTTTTGCCAGTATGTGCTGCTTTGGCTTTTCAGTGGGATCTGACCAGACAGGCTGGCTTTTGGTTTCCACAGGCATGGGTGGTGAGTCTTGGGTGCCCATGATCCTGTCACCAGCTTGTTGGTATATAATTGATAATCAATGTCCACCTGTTATTGTTTTGTAGTGTTTCTGTTACAGCAAATTGCAATATACTGTATAGCAGTATAAACTGAAAAAAGGCTCATTCATATGCAAAAACACATGGGGTAAATTTGTAAAGACAGAAACAAAACAAGGTTTTATGCAATTAGAGATAGTGGTTAGTAAACAGAGAGAACTCCAGTAAAGCCAGCCAGAACTGGGGATGAGCTGGGATGTGACAGTTAATTGTAGATGATTAAAAGGGATAATAAAAGTGATGTTTTCTGATGTCATTGTTTCCTCCTCTGTTTTTGTGCATGTGTGTGTAGGTAAACAGCATTAAATCTGACCTGAATGCTCTTGGAGACAGTGTGGAGGAGTTTCGAGCTGTGTGCAGGCAGCTGCACTCTCAGATGCGAAATATCCCAGACTGTCCAGATGCTCCATTCGAGACTGAGGCGGATGCTGTCATGGACCGCTGGCTAGATGTATGTCTCTTTATTTTCTTGTCAAAACTAAAAGTATTCATTACACTGTTAAGAGCGGTACTGCTATTTGGAATGACGTACAGGTAAGCAATATGGGCAGTGTGTAAGAATGTGTTTATCTTCATGTCCTCCTTAGGTGAGTGAGAGGACAGAATGCCATTTTGAGAATCTGCAGATTGTACTATCACGGTGGGATAAGCTTCTCTTGTTGGCCAGGGATGTAGACAGCTGGACCAAAACCAAACTGAGGACGTTCGATCAGTCACACTTATTTCGGACAGAACAGGAGGTTTTTGATGTGCAGGTAACTTTTTTTAAGACATTGATATTGATGAATAAAAGAATACATACAGTAGACCAGTAGATTTGTATAGAATCCAGAACACTCAAAGGCACCCAATTTCTTCAATCAAGTAAAAAAGACATTCTTTAAAGTGAAGGCTCGTTCCAGTGAAAAGCTATTTTTCATCATGTAATAAAACTCCTGTAATACAACTTAAAATTCTTCACTGTAATAACAGTGACAATATGGACTAAGTAAATGCTCACACCCAACTTTTACGATACAAACTTCCAGTGTTGGATATTAGGTCGTATTTATGTAGTCATATCTGTTGAAGTTCAAACATCAAAGTCGATCAAATACTTACGCTTGCCCATTTTTTCTGCTGTCAACACATCACCTTCAGAAAAAAAGGTTCACTTGCTGCCTAATATATCCCACCACTTCCAGGTTTACAGTATAGTTTATATATTTATAGTATACATACACGTACCATCATGATCATCAAAATACAACTTTATGTTTTTAAGAATTCCTAAAGGCATTTTATATGTACATTCTAAATATATTGTATGTTTATCATGAACGTTGAAATTGGTGTTAAACATTTGCGTGAGAATTGGGTGGTAGTTGCAAATCATAATAAGGATCACTCCTGTAGTCCCATACAGAAAAGTAGAAGGTACAGTATTCAAGATTTTTTTTCCCCATTTGCTTTGATCTATGACTACACACTGATCTCCTGATTTTATATCGATACAGTATAATCGATACATATGGCCTGTTAATGTTTGCGGCTTTATTATTGCTCCAACAGGAGGAACTCAGGACACAGGAAGACAATTTGGAACAGTTCCATTGCAGGTCTGTTGAGATAAAGGAGATTCTACACAGCAGTGAACCTCCCACAGAGCTACAGGTAAATCTGTAAAAAAAATTTAAATTTCGTTCTCTTTTTATTGTGGCTATAGCACAATGTATATACCCACCATGTATGCTCTTTTTCCAGGTGATTGAGGGTCAGCTGAGGAAGGGACTGGAGGAAGTGAAGGAGGTCTTCACTGAAACAAGTGATGTCTTTAGAGAGCTGGTTGCTGCGAAGGCTCAGGTCACTTCCAGGATGACGGACTGCATGTCCTCCATACATTGCATAAACGATGCCCTGAGCACACTTGCTGAATCTGAGGGTGTGCAGCTCCACCATCATATCCAGGTAAAAAGTGACATAGACAGTAGAGCATTATACATTGACAACAAAGTGTTACAATTTGTAATTCCCCTATTGTCATATATACTGTATGATCATTAGATCATTGTGTTTTGACAGCTCCCTGATTGTTTTTCCCTACAGGTGTTATCAGAGAAACTTCAGCTAGAAACTGAGACGGCACAAACTCTTATGCAGCAGGTTGCCACGTTGGCTAAGGTGGCTAGCACAGAGAGCTTGCTGTCTCTTACTGAGTTTGGGGCTCAGCTACAGGCGAACATCTCTGCCGTCAAAGACATGATCATCCTGAGGAGAGAAGAGGCAGAGAACCTCAGCAAACCTCAACAGCACCAGTATACTCAAGTCACAAAATCAGAAGGTCTTCGTTCGCAAGTCACAGTTCTGAAGACCCAAGATCCTTCACCAAAGAAACGTGATTTCAGCAACACTCAGCAACAGCAAAGTCAAACTCCATCTCATATCTTTTCCAAGGTAAAAGAGCTACGTGAGGATCCATCAGGCAATGAAGACTTCTTTAAAGATTTGCAGAACTTTAGACACCTGGCAGAAAGAACAGAAGACTGGCTTAAAAAATTACAGCAGTCTGTGGACACTCAGGAACCGGACACACAGAACATCCCACATAAAACTAAGGAGAGACTGCAGGAACTCCAGGTTAAAAAAAAAAAAAAGACATATGAATGCTGTTTAAATGAAATGTTGAGAAATTAAACCATTGTGACAGTTCTGTTTTACAGCCAGGTCTATTTTTTTTTAATACCTGGTATTAACATGCAGAATAGTAGTAGTCAAATATTTTAAATAGTTAGAAAAAAAACTTTGCAAAAAGTTATCCCTGTTTTAAACTGGTAAAAATAATGAATATATGCAGGCTGTAGTTGCCTGAGGAATGGTACTAAAATGGCCAATTTAATGCAAAAAGATAAAATTGTGCTGAAAAGGTTGAGCACATGGAAAGATAGGGGGTTAGACCCATATCTAAATTGCATCTTAGCCTTTTTTTTTTTTAATTTTGACTTCCCATTCACCAGACCCCCTTACATTACTGCTCAGATTGATTTGCAACTGGCTGTTCAAAAGAGCCAAAGGTATTGGCAGTAATATATTTCATTTCACAGTTCAGGATATTATCACTATCACAGTCATGTCAAAATTGAATTTCACAGATGGTTCATATCACATTATTTTTGTTCAAAGTCTGTTCAAATGTAATGACTGGTGTGTGATCAGGTGGTGTTGGACCAGAGGGCTGATGGAGACAGCAGGTTGGAGAAGCTGAAGGTCACGGGTCAGACATTGCTCGAAAGACACAGAGAGAGAGAGGGAAAGGACTTGCACGATGTCCTAGGCATACTTAAGAATACAGAGCTCCAGTGGGATTCTGTGTGGCGGTCTGCAGTTGAGCAGCACAGGTACAGTTTACACAAGCACAAATGTTGCTCACGTAGTCCATACTGTATACTGTAGCACAGTGTACATGTATGCGTAGTTAGGTATATGGTGATATTTATGCAAAATATGACTGTTTTTCATTTGTTTATGAAGTGTTGAGTTTTAAGATAGAGTTCCTAAAAGAGTAAAAGAGTACAAATTCCAATTTGTAATTTATATTTTTGTCTGCTAAACCACTAATAACTAATTGGCAGGCAAAATATTTCTTAAACTAGTTGGTTTTACGTCAAATAAGGGTTTTCATTATTTTATAGCTAATAGTTTAGTCAAGGTAAATGGACTTAGGACATTTTTTACCAAGTCAGTTCCAGGATATTTAATAATTTACATTTGATTTGCATATACATTATAGAATTTTTTGACCATTCCTGTTCAACCTACTGTCTGTTTTATAGACTCCTACAGAGTGCTATGGGGCACTTTACCTCCAGTCAGCACCAGCGAGAGCAGGTTGAGACCAAGATGCAGCAGCTTCAGGAGCTCCAAGAACAAATTGCAGCCCTACCTGTGCTTTTTCCCTGGCCAGGCTTGACTGAAAGAAAGGAAGTTTTAGAGCAGACTCATTGTCTTCTGGTGAAAGCCAAAGCCTTGGGCTCTGAAATTACAGCACTGAAATTACAGATGAGGGAGCAGGCAGAATTATCTCAAGACTCAAGTTGGACTGACCTGTCCTGGGATAACCTTGAGACCTGTGCCTCCCGCTTGGTCAAACAAATCAGTGTAAGCAATTTTGGACATGTTTTAGTCTGTAAAATGTGCTATAGCCCAATGGACTGTACATTATATGTGCCTATGAAACCATATGAAATATGCATATTATGATGTATAATTTTTTATTATTAAAAATGTGTGTTATATGCATGTACTGTATAGGATGCATGCGGCGGTATGGATGAGAGCATTCAAAGAGAAAACCATTGTAGCCTTGTGCTGAAGCAGTGCAGTGACACTCTGGACACTCTGCAGGAGAAAGTGCTAAAAAAAGGCCAGAAGTCTCAACTGGACACACTAGAAGTGAGAATGAACACGAATACTAAATCTATACATATAATAAAAGTTTTAAGTTGACACACTATATTTAAGAATTTTGGGAAAATATAATTTGGAGGGTAATAGAACACACAAAGATGTTTTTTGGAATTTTTGTCTGTCTGTTTGTTTGTGCATGCATCATATACAAACTTCTGAACAAATTTTAATGGGATTTTCACAGGTGTATTTGGCCAAGTGTGAGGTAACATATAGGCTTTGTTTCATTGCAATTGGTCCACGGGAAGAGAAGATATGCTAATTTGAAATTAAATGTAAAACCCGTATAAAAAAATCTACCTTGAAAATTTCTGAAATTTATCTCAAAATTCAACAGATGTTGTTGTACATTTTTTAAAGTGTGCTTATGAGTGTGCAATTAAATTCCATGCGAACAAAGTCGCAAGCACATCTAGTACACAATAAGACTGTGCCACTTGGTAGAAACACTTATATGCACAAAGCTGCAAACAAATACAGATTAACTGAGTATGATTAGTGATTTATATGTGCCATGTTACAGTCATGGTTTCAAGCTTTGGGTCGTGAAGGCAAGAATCTACAAGAAGTCGAACTACTGACAGCTTTCCTGCTGACGAGTTGTACTCCGGAAGGTCAGACAGCCCTGTCTCAGAATGTCCAGACGCTGCTCAACAAGCAGACAACGCTGGAGAAGCGCATTCATGAACAGCTTAGCCATTTACAAAGCCAGAAGCCTGGAGAAACAAGTTTTGAAGTAAGTATTCAACATCCTGTTGTGAGAATGGGGATCCTGTAAAAAGCACTTCTCTGGACTTAAACATGAATGATAGATTATTATCTCACCACCTGTTACATGGGGTAACTGCAATGCTGCTGTATCAAAAGGTTGTGTGCTATGGAGGCCTGAGGCAAAAACACCTCATGTTGTGTGTGTTTCTTTTTTTTTTTTCTTTTTTTTTTTACATTACTGTAATTTGAATACAAATAAATTTTATTTGAAATAATGCTGAAGGAGGTATTTTAGTCAAACTTAAAGCAGAATGTACCTTCCCAAAATGTTCAAATAATTAATATTGTACTTCAGTTCTCAGATGACCGTTGAACCTTTGGGAACAGCAAGATAGGCTGCTTTTTTTTTTTTTATAATTTAGCATAAGAAGAAAGTTCACATGTTCATTTGCTATTTCAGTCTGGCAGCACGCTGTTGCCATGGCAGTCTCAGAAGTACAAACTGTAGTCTTCTAAATAACACAGCCACTTGAATGAATAACTCTGTCATTATCCTAGACTACAATTCAGCTCATCAAAATTAAGTGCTTACATTTGTTCAGCATTTGGAGAATATGGTGACTATGATAAAGATCTCCTCTATAATATAATTGACCTAGTTCCGGAGTTCCTGGGATTAGTTATTCAGCATTAAACTGATTCAGGATTGGTATATTGCGATTGTGATTTAAACTGCGATATTAACCAATTAAATGGATTTAAATTTTTGTATTTAAATGTATTTGCACAAATAAATTTATTCTCGCAGTCTAGAGAGAGCTGATTGGCCGAGCGGGGAGAGGGGAGAGGGAAGGGATGAGAGGTATTTAGTGCTCCCACATTAATCACGGCTCTACGGCCAATCAGGGGCGTCTTGAAATGAGCTCATGCAAGCGGAAGGAGCGGATAGCTCTGTCCTCTGAGTGTTATACGCCGCCCACAACGGTGCGTGAACGAGTAGCTCGAAAAGATTGGACATGACTAAATTAAGGAGAAAATCGGGGATCCTTAAATTATTCCCTAACTCTATATAAATTTTCAACTATGCATATTTTCCCTGTAATAAATTGTAGCCTTTTGTAATTAAATAATTGGTTAAAAAAATATATTAAAAATTTGATTTTGATGCAATTAACTGTGCAGCACTAGTATATTTATATACATGTATGATAATATTCTATGCAGATGGTTGCTCACAATGTAGAGGATGGGATTCAAAGAAGAAACATCGGCATTACACATAAAATCAAAATGAAATGTTCATCAAGTGAAATGGAGCATCCCCTAAAAATCAAGAAAGATGTGATGGATTATGGACCATGCTCTAAGCTGAACGCACTCACTAGTGCAGATCACCAACACATAGCTGCTGCTCCTGAACCTGTGTTTAATATCGTTCTTGAAACTGATCTTTCTCCAGCCAGCCAAAAAAGTTCACTGTTCCATTCTGTAGCATCTACTTCACAACAAACTTTATCCAACCCTATTTCATTTTTTACTGTACAACATGATCAGGCAACTAAAACAGAAAAGGAAAATGTAGCATACAGTGAAGACATTTATCTAAAGGAAATGCAGTCCTCCTCTCTTAAGGAATCAGTACAACCAGTTCAGACTGGAAATACTCTTTCTCCACTTAAAGTCGGTGTAGAGAGTTCCCATGAAGATGCAGATGTGTCAAGTAAACAGGCTACTACAATACATATGGACAGTGACAAGCGAAGCAGCACTAGGACAGTAACAGACAATAAAACAGTTTTGGATCTTGTTCAGTCTGACCTGAAACCCAGTAGGCAGCAGTCGCTGGAGTTTTCCAAAGCTGAGGATGCTAATGAATTCAGTTCTGACAAACACCCTGATAATACAGCAGTCTCTAAATCAGGAACAAAACAAAGTAAAGAAGATCTTATGAAGTCACTGCATTTTCTAGAAAAAATGCAAAAGACCTCACTTTCAGGATCATTGCAAATAAGTCAGACCGAAAATTCTCTTCAACAATTCCAAACTCCTGTTGGTGTTGAACCAACAAATGTTTCTCACGATCTATTGTTAAAGGGTCTTGAAATTTCTACAAGAGGAATTGACTCCTCCAATCAGAGCTCTGGTGTCAATCAGCCTGAATCTATGAAGGTAAACATAGGAATTGACAAGCAAAGTAATGTAGCAGAGGATTTTGAAATTGAAAAGGACTCATTGAGTCAAATACATGATGTAAACCAGCCTGATTCTTGTGTGGTATACATGGACTGTGAGTTTCCAAGTAGTCTCAGTGCTGAAAACATTTATACCATCATTCCAAATGTTGAACAGCCTGTAATAGATCCTGAGATGGCAGCTGAGAATATTGATTTCGGCCCTCAAATGTCTACGGCTAAATCAGATGACTTTTTCTATAACAAAAATCCTGTATCTGTTGATCAGGATAGAAGCGAGACCGAGCAGACAGGAATGAAAAATGACGAAAGGATACTGGATACTGAACAGGCCAAAACAGAAGGTAGTGGTTGTTCCAAGGATTCAAGTTCTACTAGGAAAAGAAAGAAAAAAAAGATAATGAAAGCAGATCAGACAACTACTAATGAAGACAAAAGGAGTAAAACCTCAATTCCCAAGCCAAAGTGTAAAGGCAGCTCTCTATATCTTCAGACAACTAGCACAATGAATCTTGATTTTACAGCGCAAGGTTCATTCATAGATGAGGATGTGCAAAATCAGGGAGTTGATCTAACAGAAGATCTTGTTGTCAGAAATTTTTCTTACCAGCTACCCACTGTATGTGTGGATAGTGACACAAAGGACAGACAAGAAAAAGCAAGCCCAACTGCTAAAACTACAGATGACCCAGAACTTGGACAGGCCAAAGCAGAAGAGGACATAATCAAACTCGGACAAGTTGAGGAAGACGCACACGCACAAAGTAGTAGTTCACGTGATCCACTACGAAAGGTTCTTCAGGTTTCAAGACCGGAGATGAAACAGACACCAACAAATACAGAAGAAGATTATACTAAATTCAGACAGGGAACTCAACCTACACCCAAAGAAGCTGACATTTCTCCATTATTGGAAATTCTTAAAATTTCTACAACCGAAATTAACTTCACAGCTCAAACCCCTGATGCACCAAAGCCTGAATCTCAGGCACTACACATGGACAGTGACAACCAAAGTAGCACTGTGACTACAATAGTTCATCAGTGCATCCTGGATGTTGACCAGCCCATACTGATACCTGATGAGCAGCAGACTGTGGAGTCTCTCAAACCTGAAGAACCTAATGAATCCAGTTCTGACAATCCCACAGATAATGCAACAGACTGTAAATCAGAAACAAAACAAATTCAAGAGGATCATATAAAGTCACAGGACAGACTAAAGAAAATCCAGATGGCCTCACTTACAGACTCAGTGCAAATAATAGGAAAGAGTGAAAATGTTCAAGTCCCTGTTTGTGCACAAAGTTCAGTGGCAGAGGTTCCTGACATTTCTAGTACAGCTATAGACTCGTTAAGGGAGATTATTGATGCAAACCAGCCTGATTCTTGTACAATACACATAGGCGGTGACAAGAAAAGTAGTCTTGGCATTGATGAAGTTTGCACCATCATTCTGGATGTTGATCAACCTGTACTACATCCTGTGAGGAAGCATTTAGCTGAGGATAATGAGTTTGGTCCTGAAAGATCTATTGCTAAATCAGAGGATTTTAAATTAGAACAACGAAAATGTGATGGAAATCTCATGCAGTCACTGGACAGTCTAGAGGAAATGCAGTTGACAAACCAACCAGAATCGATGCAACCAAGTGAAATTGAAAATTCTCACCTTCATCAAGTCCAAACCCCTGCCGTAATTAACGATTCCTGTGGAGAGTTAGTTGTATCACATCATCAACCTTCTGCATCATTGGACAGAGATTCTGAAAAGGCGGATGTACTGCAAGATCAGGCAGTTCACACAAAACATCCTGACGTCATTTCCATCTCCCATCAATCTAATGCAGTTTCTTTGGGTCAGGATAAAGAAAAGAAAAGAAAGAAGAAAATCAGGATGAGCAACACAGATCAGAAAACTACTAAAGACGTGAAAAACACTAAAACAAAAATATCCAAGCAAATGAGTAAAGGCAGCTCTCCACATCATCAGAAAACTAGGACAAGGCATCTTGATTCCACAGACAAAACACAAGGTGCACTTACAGAAGAGAATGTCCTGCAAAACCAGGGAGTTGATCCAACAGAAGATCTTGGTCGCAGAAGTGTTTCTCACCAGATACACACTGTATCTATGGATAATGACACAGAGGATAGACAAGAGAGAGCAACATCAACTGCCAAAAGCACAAATGACCCAGAACCTGAACAGGTCAAAACAGAAGAAGATACAATCAACCTGATACCAGACACTGAATACACACTTACAGAATGTGATATTTCACATGGTCTACTCCAAGTGGTTCCTCAAATTCCATTTGAAATGGAACATAAAAAAACAAATAAAGAAGATAGCTATACTACATTCAAACAGGGAACTGAACCTACACATAGTGAAACCGATATTTCTCATGTTCCTGTATCAGAAGATCTTAAAATTTCTACAACAAAAATTGACTTGACATCACAAACCACTGATGCAACAAAGACAGTGGACAGTGACAACCATAGTAGCACTGTGATTAAAACAGTCCATCAGTGCACCCTGAATGTTGATGAGCCCATACTGAAACCTGACGAGCAGCAGTCAGTGGACCCTTCCAAAGCTGCAGAGGCTAATGAATTCCGTTCTGACAATCTCACAGATAATGATACAGACTGTAAATCAGAAACAAAACAAAGTCAAGAGGAATCTATAAAGTCACTGGACAGTCTAGAGAAAATCCAAGTGACCATACAAACAGAATCGATGCAAACCGGTCAGAGTCAAAATTCTGATTGTGAACACCTCCAAGATACCATTTGTAAAGAGAGTTTGACTGAAGATGCAGATTTGTCAAGTCAGAAACCTTCTTTGCTATCTCTCAGGCTTATTCCCGACATGGATCTGCTGCATCAGGAAATTGATACATCAAAAGACTTTGATGTCAGAAGTGTTTCTCACCAGCTACACACTGTATCTATGGATAGTGACACAGAGGGCAGACAAGACACAGCAAACACAACTGCCCAAACCACAAATGACCCAGAACCTGGCCAGGCAGAAGCAGAAGAGGACTTTAAGCTCAGACAGATAATTGAATACACATGCACAGAAATTAGTAGTTCACATGGTCCACTAGAAGACATTCTTGAAGTTTCCAGAACAGAAAAGGAACAGAAAGAGATAAAACTACAAGACGATTATATTGCCCTGACAGCTCAAACACCTGATGAAACGTCTGAATCTCAGTTGCTACACATGGACAGTGACAACCAAAGTAGCACTGCGACTGCAACAGTCCGTCAGTCCATCCTGGATATTAATCAGCCCATACTGAAACCTGAAGGGCAGCAGTCAGTGGAGTCTTCTGAAAGAGTTAGTACTGAAATCAGTTCTGACAATCCCACCGACAATGCAACAGACCCTAAATCAGCAACGACACAAAGTGAACAACACAAAGAGAAAATTCAGACGACGGCACTTAC
>JAOTQY010000032.1:1594544-1605670 GCA_026413445.1 Dolichallabes microphthalmus
TCGAGCCTGGCCGGGGAATCGAACCCAGACCCTGGCGGTGCAAGGCGACAGTGCTAACCACTACACCACCGTGCCGCGGGCTGCAAACAAATTCATAATAAATCACTGTCATCTGCTGCAAATACAAGAGCTTTTCTGTATTATCCCACACTGGTTTTTAAATTGGGCTTTTGAAGATTTGTTAAGGCAATACAGAGGTGCTATAAGCACTCTGCCTTAGTATTATCGAATCAAAATAAGGCACACACAAACAACTCAATAGCCATAATCTTGTAAGGTCAGACCCAGACAGGGAAATTGCAATGTTCCCGAGCTCTGACTGATCACTTGATAAATGGCCAGCGCAGGCTGTGTCAGTAAGTGTCTAGTGCAATTGGTTTAGAGACGAGCAGCGGTTCACTATTTCACATAACTGATGATATCGAGCTTAGCGCTGGCAGGTTGGTGAAGACAGAGCCATTCATCACCTCCAGACATGAAACCACCCTGCCACAACGATCAAGGCAGACACAAAGCTCACTAGACTGTATTGTCGTTCATAGAGACGTAAAATGAGGCAATAAATGATTTAACTAAGCATAGAAAAAGAGACAACATTTACAGTATGATAAAACTCAAAGTGTACATTAAATAAAAATAAGAATAATTCAGTTCACTGTTTACTTTTGTGATTTTGACTGATAAAGAGTCACTATAATTATTTAAATCCTACCAGATGTCACAGGTTTATGGTGTGACTAAGCTGACCTTAGCTATTGCTAACCTTAGCCTTTCAGGAAACCAGTCCTGCAGCCAAGCAGAAGGAGGCCTAAAGGGCAAGACAACTGTGAAAGCAACCTTTGACCTCGGCACAGGCTGCATCGGACGATCCGATTTCGGGCTCCAAGCGTCAACATGATTGGTGCATCTGTCTTTCCCAAACCTTTTGTCTCAACTCGGAATACAGCCCACCTTTCGAGTGGTTTTATATATATTTATATATACTGTATATGGCTTGTATATACACACATACAATGTATATATATATATATGTACTGCAAGCTTGTATGATTCTGTATAAACTACATTCGTATATATTAGCGACTATATCTTTATCTCTATCACTGTTTCGTTCATTGATCCCATGACTTTAAAGGTGAAAGGTGATCCTTTTTTTTTTAAAAAGTACGGAACGCATTATGTCTGTTCAGTTTATAATGGCATTACTGCTTAAAACAAGCTACTATATGCAGTACATATGTAGTTTATACAAAAACATACAAGCTTGCGAAATACAAGAATCATTATTTATTCTCTGCTAACTGCCATTTATATTTGACTGGTGCTAGTTAATAATGATGTGTGTCAACTCTAAAACAATAGTTATCCTCAGCTGGGAAAAACATCCTTATTGCATTTTGAATTATAGAGTACGAAGCGTTCCGCCTAGAGGTCTAATCAATAGAATGGTGCCGGTTCATTTATAAGGACTTTTCTCGTTCGGTTGAAGCCTTTGAATTATTCCAAAAGTCTGTTTCTGTCAGGTCTGTTGGAGTCCCTTTACTTTGCCACAAGCACTCTGTAGAACAAAGAAGCGTATCCCTGAGCATGTGTGCAACCTTCACTACAATCTGTCAAGTTAAAAGTTCTCCTATTCAAACGCCCCATTGCTTGATTGATAGCTGTAGAGCTGAGATAGTTGTATCATCTGCAACCAGGGCAAGACTCTAAGAGAGATGAGAGGTCAGAGATCATGCTGTTTCCCCTGCACTGTCACACTTCATCAGTGTTATTCAGGGGCCCTGAGCTGTATGAAGGACCACACGCCACCCTGCTGGGTCACAATGCCGACTTGCTGCAAAATGCAGCTCTTATACTGACATGATTTTTTTTTTATTCCAGTGTCTTTGAGTGCAAGGTTGTGACCAGTCAAGACATATTGGTGAGGAGGTTATGAGGAGATACAGACTCCTGTCACTTCTAAACTGTTGATTATTGTGTACATGTCATCCCATCTGTCCCTCTGAGCAGGTGGTAGAGTCGGTCAGATATGTTGCATAAACTATGCATAAATAAAAAATCCTCGTGTTTTATTGGCTTATTTATAATACTGCATCAACCAACACTCTTTAGCTAATATATAATGGCAATCATGTGCCACCTCTCTGGTCTAACACAGACCAGACGAGGCTTGTCTGGATAGGAAAGCTAGAGCTGTACAAAAAGAAAGCCTTTTGTTTCACCAGTGACTGGATGGAAAACGACCTGGACAGCAGAAAGCAACTACGTGGATGCTGTAAGCCCACAGGAAACCAAGATCAGGAATGAGATCAGCAATCACAACACGATGCGCCGAGCTAGCAGAGGAAACTGCACTGACACAAATCCTACTAACAATGTGCTCACTCACAAACACATAGCACCAAGACATGACTCGCCCTTGCCAACAAATGACGCAGACAAAAACGGAGGCTTAAAACTGAGTCACTGTCATAATAATGTAATAATGAATAGCGAATCCATAGACTAAACAGCATTTTTTAAATGTGCGGTAATTTATAAAAATAAGAGGAAAATTCCAATCTCACAATTCAAACATGTATCATTATGCATATTATCACATTTTCATTCATCTTCAGTAACTGCTACCGTACATCCTGGTCAGGGTCATGGTGAGTCAATCTCAATAATACTAGGCACAAGGCACAATTGACTTTGGCGCTGTAATCACAAAACTGTAATGGAAAGGTTGAAGCTGGTGGATGTGATGGACGATGATATACTTTTAAAAAGTTTTATAAAAGTTACTGGACACTCAACATGACTAATAACCTTCAGGAGATCCGTATATTACTCCCTCACCTTTTTAAGAGTAAAGATTGATATCATTTCAGAAGGCATCTGAGTAAGGTGAACATGTCAGTCAGCAGTTAGCACTGACAAACTGACAAGTCAAAATTCAATGCACATTATATGGGAAATTACCCATGCCTTTGACTGCCCAACCCCCAGTTCTTCTCAAGTGATTTAATAGGTAGCTGAAGCTGCTCTGGGAATAGGAAAGAGGACAATGAGGATCTGAGGCTGATAATGATGGGATGAAAGAAGAGTGGCAGATGAATGTCAGGTATTGTAGGGGCCTATAAAGGGAAGGGCCTTGGACCGTGAGGAAAAGGTCAGTCATTAGCCATGTGGAACCTTGATCTATAGAGCAGGCTGCAGGGGTTGGGAGGGGACATTATGAACAGGTCAGTACCCTTCCCCACTCCAAAATCAGTCCTACACTCATCGAAGAATCCAAAGAAAAAGACAAACAATGCGAGTGGCGGTACTTGTATTGTGAAGGAGAGGAGAAGGGGTCAGGGAAATGGATGTTTCGGAGGTGTAGAGGCACAAGAACCTATGGACAGAAGCAAAGATAAAGTGAATGTTGAGGAAGGTCAGAGGTCAGACAGTGAGAGAGAAGACAGAGTGAGTGAAAAGAGAGAGAGAGAGAGATCAATAGTGCAATATAATTAATTTTGACTATCAATAGCTACCTCCATTTATTAAAAAATCTAAAGCAATATGAAATTGTTGCCATCTTAAGGGAAACAAAGATTGGCATGGGGCTGGTCTGGGGAATTATGATGACAAAAGAGTGATGTGGGAACTGAAACATGAAAAAAAATGGAACATTTAAGGTGAATCGAACATTATAGCTATTTAAACATTATGTTATATAAATGGGGGATACCTTGTGGGTCAAGAAACTAAAAAACTGCTAAGATGGACAGGAAAACTGAAAAGAAATGCATACGCTACTAAGTGACAGAAATTAAAACACACCCATTTTAAAAATCACATAACACGTAATAAGTATTAGGGTTGACATGCAAATTGAAGTACTGATACACTGTATACTGTATTGAATAAGGACGATGAGCCATAGTATATGCCAAGTTAAATGCATCTTGCCTGCACAGCTGAATGCATGAGTCTCAATTTGAATTGCAAATTAACTGCTATTTGGCATATAGCAAATTCCACTTAAATGTATGGCACGGCTTGGTTTCATGTATATGCTATTACATATTTACAGGATATACTTATTGTGTTTTTATTGCAAATTCTTAATTCTTATTCTTATTTGAAAAATGATGAAATAATAATCAGTTGTGTCTGACAATATTATGCTTTCCTGCATTATTCCTATTAAATGCATCACAGGTAATTTAAAATATCGTATATCTCAATATCTACGTAAGAGTGCTTAGTGAAAGGATCCAGTCATTGAAAGGACGGCTCTGTAAAGAATAGACTATGGCCTTTAAATGAAATTTGTCTTAGCCATATACAATACAGAGCCTTGGGCCACCCCTCCTTTCTTCATATTAAATTAAAACAAATGATGTAAACTAAATCAAATAAATGGGAACAAATATTTACTGCGACAGGCTGCAAATAGCCAAAAGACATTTAAAAACTGCATAAGTGTTCTTGTAACACCCTCAGCAGCAACCTCGTTTCCCCTCCTGTCCCAACCACTCAGGATTCAGCATCACCAGTATACTAATCACTAGCTTGATTATCTGTCATCATCTGCGTCTGTTTCTCACTGTCTCTCATGCCTTAAATAAGATGTTTTTATGAGTCATATGTCACTGTGTGGATTAACAAATGAAATCATTCGTCTGAAACTGGTCAGGTACAGAAACTGAACTTAAAATAAGAACCAAAAACTTGCTCAAAATGAGATCTGACTAGACTACATTAAAATACTAGAAGTTCTGGCTCAATCACTTTGCACAGTTCTGTAACCACTGACATGTCCCAGAAACATGTAACAAAGAATGACCATATGTAATATAAAACTGAAAACTTAACGAAATCCCTTATCTATCACACCCCTGCCAAAATAACAGCCATATCTTATCAACCCATTTAAAGCTTTCTGAATTCAGCACTGTACCAATATCTGATCCACTGTACAGGTTTTTAATGATTAAGAAGCTACTCCTCATGTGCATTTGTGATTCTTTCAATAGTGAAAGCGTGCACTTATTTATCAAGTAAGCTCGGATTCAGTAAGGACGTAATGCTTCAGATTTCCAAGCTTCCTGAATCATGTCCTAACCAGCCTTTGGTACTGGAGCTTTTGAAGTGGATAGGCATATCATTAAGCATACCATAGTTCAAAATGTCCTGTTTGAACCTGTGCACTGAGTACATAATGTACACGGATGGTTTTTGAGGAACCGGGTTTCAATTTCACTTCCACTATAATCCTAACTGTTGTTGATAGATACTGTTTCCCTTTATAGTATGCTTAGCATCATAGACTAACGGGATACTTAATCAGCAGAGATGTGTGACTACAACTGTGCTCATTTCTGATGACTGTGCTGAATCTGCCTTAACTGTTGGCGAACCACTACATCCAATAGAAGCCCCTACCATGGTGCCAGCACCACAGGGTGCGTGAGTCCAGTGACACCCACCACCCCCCTAGTGTGATCTACAAGCCGAGCATCACACTGCCACATTGTCCTGCAGTGTCACTGGATGACAACACTGGCTGATTTATAACACAAACCAATAAATGAATTCTTTGTGTGTACACAAAAGGCTGTAAATGTTTGACCCCAAATTAATTAGTTTGTTCACTGTCCCTGGCAAAGAGGCACTGCTAATGATTAAACAACATGTCCTACTTTGGTCAACTTAAGGACAGGGTTTCAGCCTGGATGCAAAACGCTGGTCCTTAGGCTCCTTTGGAAATGAGCATCATTCCATTCCAACAAAGTTCACTGTGCATGTATACACATTTCTCCTGTTGGCAACTTTACAGGTACTGTATATCCTGGCTAACTTTTCTGGTACGCCTTGAGCAATGCATGTTTAAACACTCATTAAGCAATTCTTCACTCCAATCTATTTAAGAACTTTACCCATATTTCATGAAATGCTCCAATTTTATTGCTACACTGACTCATCTTGCTCCATAAGCCAATGTTTGTGGTAATTCTTCTTATTATTACTCAACTTATGAAGTCTTCAATCCTCATCTGACTCTCACTGCCGTGCTCTAGCTGTGTACTTCTAGACGCTTGTGCTAATGAATTGCAGGCCCACTGGGAGACAGCAGGCGGCAGTGCACGTGTAGTGAGCCCTACAGTCAGTATCACACGACTGCCACTCAAGCAGAAACCCAATACAACACATTCACACACGCAGCAAGCAGTTTCTACAGATGGGACGCAAAGTGAGGACATAAGAAAGATATTCCTTTCAAATGAGTTTAAATGATTATTCTGTCACTAAGCTGATCTATGAGATGTTGTGGAACACAACATTAGTTATTAGTTATTGGTGACACCATGATGCTGAAAGTCATTTTCAACAGATGGGATGTTTTTTATTTAGAATTTAAAAATAAATACAAACAGAGTTAACGTCCACCACCCCCAAAGTTACTGTCTGTACTCTTAACCGAAACCAGTTCCTACTACTAGGCTCCATCTTGGCCATATTCCTACCATTTGGATCCTGCTACTTCCTCTCTGGTTCTTGGCTGGTACTTTGAGGGAGGTTCATATCCTATTCTTATCTTTTCAGAAATACCTGTCACACCCATGCCTCAATTACACACACTTTGGCAACCCACCAATCACCAAACCCAGACCCCTGGCCACGTCTCATCTTCCAGACAAGCTACACAACCAAAGTCGAGACCGTTCTCAGCTCAGCCCAAGTCATTTTCACGACATACGATACAGAGACTGTCACCCTAAACACCAATCCTCCTCCCTCCTTTATGGGAACCTTGCTTTATTTACACCGTTATTTATTTATCAGTGTTTCCGGCCTTTCTTGGCTACATTGCTATGCAACGAAAGTGGGTACATGATATTCCTGTTCTTGAGTCAGGCCAATTAGACGTGTCTTGATCCACCCAGGGTCATTACTTTACCGTATGTGGTTTTTAATGCTGAAAGAAGTCTATGGAGAAAGAATGGCAAATCATTCACCCACTTTAATTTATAGAATCATTTTGTTCACAGGCATAGTCCTAAGAGGAATCTCACTTATGTTGACAGTTGAAAGGATGTAATAACACACAGCTACAGTATATTACAAAATAATTAGCATATGAATATTTCTCACTGAGACTGAAATGGGATTTTATTAGAAACTACTTTAAACAAACTCTCCCAACAGTCGAACGGTGTCTTTTTGTAATTCCTGGTGTTATTAGTGTCAGTTCATGTAACCTGCTTCATTAGACCAATGTGTGCGGAGAGCAGGCCTGGACTGGCCATAGGGCAATGCCCGGTGGGCCGACGCACAGTTTTGGGCCGGAGCTGTCAGTCGTAATTTTTTTTTGAAAGTTTATTAGGCCAATTTATCAATTACCGCAACGGTAGAGTATCAGACACGAATCGCGGCCCATTGGTTGACTGTCGGTTCAGCACGCATGATCTGGACACGTGCGCACCCCAAATCGCATGATCTGGACACGCGCTCCCCACCCTTCGTCGTCATGGTGGCCCGCTATGGCCATAAATGCCTGGGCCGTTTTTTGGTCCCAGTCCAGACCTGGCGGAGAGCATGAGGTCCTCTAGCCTTATTTGTGTGGAAGAAACCTAGAACAAGCCGAACAGGCCTCCAGTTTCTGATACCTGAGCCTCAGGCAGTAACTAAGAGGTATAATTAAGTTGTATAACCTTAACAATGATGTATAATTAACACAGTGCTCACTCAAGCACTGCACAGCCCATAAGGGTTAATCAACACCCAGGTACAAACAGTTGTGACACATATGGTTTAAAATAAATAAACAAATAAAAATAGTAGATTATGAAAATCACATTGACTATTATAACAGTAAAAGTGAGCCAATTCTTTAGCTGGACAATCAGGTCATATTTCCTACAAGGTTCCATTTTAAAAGCATCACTACCATGTTAGACAGTATTAGTTTGTGGTGAACAAACACGAGACAGAACAAAACATTCTTCCTTACTTTAGTTCATCATGGCTAATCTCTTACCCTGGTTATCTGTCAGGTTGGGGAGAATACAATGTGCCCCGCGTTTCAGTACCTTGGCTCCCCATTCTGGCATGCCTGTCACAGCTCTATGTGAAGGTGGCAGCCTCAAGAGTCCACTATGTCAAATAGGTGAGAGAAGAACTCTGTCAAGAGAGTAAGGGTTTAGTGGATCAAGAGTGGTGCCTGGTCACACGTCAAAATTAGCATCAGAAGGTGTGTGATATGAGCTGCACTTTGATTGTGTAGCTTGATTGTGTTGTTTCGAAAACGGCATTGCTCAGCCTATGTTTATACCCGCTCAGAATGAATGAGTTGATCAGTTAATTCAAGAAATTGGTATGGGTTTATGAAGTAAAGCATGTCGTTTCTTAGTTCTAATAGTCTCCCAAAACTGTCATTCAATTGCCTCACTATAAAAGTGCCACTGTCAAGTCCCGCAGGCTACAAGCACAGCAGCAACACACCAACATACACCTCTTTATCAAGTGTGAGCTGAAGAGCTGGCGTCTGTCTCTCATAGAGACATGGCACAATTGTCCTTTCTTCCTATACAGGCAGTTTTTCACTGCTCGGCGGCTCGTCTGAACACAGACACACACACGCATACACACACGCACTGTCTGCATCATCTGAATGTTCACTCCTAAATCTGGCCTACTCCTGCCTCGCTGGAGTTGTAAGGTAGTTAAATGACGAGAGCAGCTGTGATACAGATAGAGAGGATTGGAAGGTGGTGGGGGCGGGTGGGGTCTTCAGAAGGACAGCTGTAGTAACAGGGACAGACAGAGAACACTAACTGCCCCTAACAGACACCAACCGGCCAGTACCGGGAGCGCCGTACATTCTGACAACTGGTACTGTCACAGCCGAGCCATACTGATCTGAAAGGCAATGGGAATAAAATACTTATGGGCAAAATGACAGATAATAATTTTGGAACAAAAGCTGTCACATTTTAAATGTATCAATATGGAGTAAATATTTTATCACGCTGGACTGTAGTTTGGACATCAGTCCATCAAAGTGCACCATGCACAATCCGGGCCAATATAGCAAAAGCTGCATGTTAACGGATAGTGGGAATAAAGGAATGAAATAAAAGAATAAAAGAAAACCACATGAACACTGCGAAGACAGGAACCCAAGCTTAATATAGAACCCCAACACCTCGTACCACCATCTCACCTCAAGAAAATTCATAGTACATATGTTTTGGTTTGTAAAGGGCACTCAGGTTCTGCACTTACACCTTCTTGTTTGTACTCTGGGGATCCATTAAAGGTGTCTTGTATATCCTGTGTCATTTTAATGATCAGATGGGATTCGAATAAATGGCCACTTTAAGAAGCGAAGAAACCTTAACTATTCAAATGACCCATGTGAAACTTTTTTCTTTGAGAGTGTATTGCATAGGATTTATAACCACAAGGTTGTAAGCCAAGTAGGACAAGGTGAAAAGTAGCATTAAATTGCACTTCCTGCAGGATCCATTGCAATTTATATAAAATAAAAAAAAAAAAAAAAAAAAATGGAGGTGGGACATGGGGGACTTCCCTGACAACCAGCCTACTATCACCTTATCCACTGGGGAGATAACCTTCAATGCTCTAATTTCCTGTAATTCTTGTCAGCCGGAGGGGGAGTCCATGTAACCACCTAATCCTGCACTGTCTTTCATGTCTCAGACACCAATTACTAGCACTGATTTGAAGCCACACATGCACCGAGAGTCACAGACTGCATTGCTGATAGGCGAGGCTTTGGACAAGCGTGGGAAAGCGGACTTGAAAGGCAATGTTGGGTAGGTCATGATTATGGTCTTGGACACAGCATAAGTGAATCAGGGGAGAGGGGAGAGGATGAGAGAAAGAGAAACAGGAAAACAGGCTTCTTGCAGGGATCTTGTTCGCTCCTCATACGGGTTGTTTTGTGGACTGAGCTGCTGACCGTTACTGGCAATTAGCCACTGATAACAGGCCAGGAAGGCCATCAGACTGTGAGGCAGGCCACTAAGAAGAGCAGAACATAGCCGATGGGAGAGGATCGCAGTAAACACAAACTTCTGTTAGATTTGGACAGCATTACTTAAAAGAATAAACCATTGTGCAATAAAAAAAAAAAACTAAAGTTTGCCTAAATACTTTGATTTGTTAAGCTTATTAGATGTCTTAAAAGAAAACAGTTTAATCCACATTGAGCATCCTGAGCTCTTACTGTAGCTGGTGAGTCAAAATGTTCAAGCTGTATCATTGACTTCAAAAATCCGTATTTAATTGTATGTTTCCTCCAACACATTATTTGCTTAAATGTATTATAGAGACGCACACAGTAATATTTAAGTGCTGAAGCTGGTACACACCCACTGTAATGTTGTGTTAGTGTGAGCGATCATTACATCCCCCACCTGTGCCACTACCTCATGCTAATAGCAACCCTCCATAGGGGCTTGTCAACATTCTAGCAAGCTGACAATAACCCAGCCATTGTCAATCCAGAGTCAAAACAGGTGAGGAAAGCATCCAGAACCTTGCCTTAATGATCTCATAACCTCTACTGTGGCAATGAGCAGAGGATCAACAGTGTGCCAGTGAAATCACGTGCGGCATTCTAATATCAAATTTAGCCAAATAACAATACAGAGACTTTGACCAGAAGCATTCTACACACAATGTGTGGATTATATTCTGAACTGCATGTGAGAATCTGAGTGCAAATTTGAGAGAAAATGTTTCGTAAAGATTTTTATTTTTTTTTTATCAGATAACACATGAGAACACAAAACTTTTATACTAAGGTTAAAAACAGTCAATGAATGTTTAGGATAGATTAGTGACTCTTGATGAGTTCCTCAAGATATTTTCCTCATATATTTTATATAAATATATCATTCAAATGCGATTATTCAAAAGCTATATATATTTTTCTTCTTTTTGAAAGAAGGAATCGTTTTCTCGAATAAAAACTTCTAACTAAAATTAGGGACGATACATTCTCTAACGTCTTATCATCATATCACCTGTTTTAAGATATAACAGTTGTAATTCATTCATTCATTCATTCATTTTCTGTACCGCTTTATCCTTCTATTCAGGGTCGCGGGGGGCCTGGAGCCTAT
>JAOTQY010000032.1:1613552-1624281 GCA_026413445.1 Dolichallabes microphthalmus
GCAAAGAAGGACTATGCAATTCATCTGATCACTCTTCATAACATTCTGGAGTATATGCAAATTGCTATTATAAAAACCTAAGGAGCAACTTTTCCAATTTCCAATATTTATGTAATTCTCAAAACTTTTGGCCATGACTGTACACGAGGACCTGCCAACCCCAGATGTTAGTGCCACTGTGATTTCTACTGAGAGCAAGACTAACCTTTCACATCACAATCAGTAGCCCAGAGTGGAAGGAACAGTATTTGTTGAAGTTGCAGCCAAAAGAATTCAGTTACAGTACATTATAACCTCCTCAAATTCCACCTGGACATCCATATGAATAACCATTAGGTCATCGCAGTCAGACAGTCTAGAGTAGCGTGTAACCTTTGGTGCATTTAGATTACTTCTACAGAATGATCTCCTTCCCTCAGAGAGATACCACTCCCCAACCTTTTGCAGAAATAGGTCTGAGAAAATGAAACATCTGTTGGAGTCAGCTCAAGAGTCCAGAGTTACTGAAGCCCAACCCTTCTTTGGCATGCCAGCAACTCCTTCATCTTAATTCATCTCACACTGATAAAGTTCTCTAAAGCTTTTTTCACTCTCTAAAGAAAAGATGGTGTAAGAGGACAGAAAAATATCCCTGTGACCAGAAATGATGTTACATTCTGGGAAAAAAGGATTCTGTAGAGAGGCTTTAGATTGATGAAGGTTATTTGGTTCTTGAAGTTACACTTAGAGCTTTATGTGATATGGAATACTTTGCTGTAGGTCTCTACTCAGAGTATACTATTTCATACACTGTTCAATAAATTCCTTGCATTTTGACAGATTTTTGGGATTCATCATGGCTCAGAGTGGACTAGAAAATAATTTTAATATCACGTACACTGCCTGGCCAAAATATCTTGACATTTGGATTTAAATAAACAAATAATTAAAAGACTTTGATTGGAAAATTCTTGCAGTGATTAATATGTTTCAGCTGGCAACAATTTTTAATCGATGTATTTCTTAAACAACCATGTCAGAAGATGGATGTGAAAAACATTACTACATTTCAGAATGGTTATACTGTATTAATGGCCTACATCAAGCAAAGAAAACAACTAAGGTTATTGCTGAAATGACCTGAATTTTGTTAGGAACTGATTAACACGTTATTTAAAAAAAAATTGGAAGGATAGTCTTAAACCTGAGGAAAAAAATGATGATGGGCCATTCGGGTAAAAAGGGAAATACATAAAGTGATCACACATAGCGCCCACTGTACGAGTGTCTGGGGGCAGTATTATAATCTGGTGTTGCTTCAGTTGGTCAGGTCTAGACTCAGCAGCGCTATGTGGCAATAAAATAAAGTCAGCTTTATAACCTGAATGTACTGAATGAATTTCCTGATGACATGGCAAATTCCAGGATGACAATGCCCAGATTGACTGGGCTCAAATTGTGAAAGACTGGTTCTCTGTGCATGAATCATTTTCACACATGAATTAAAGCACCACAGAATCCTGACTTTAAAGTCTTTGGGATGTGCTGGAAAAGACTTTGAGGAGTGGTTTAACTTTCCCGGGCAAAAAAAATAAATGTATATAACTTTGGATAGAAATAAACAATGTGAGGTTGCATAAGGTTGTTGAAACCATACCACAGCAAATATGTGCTGTACCTATATGAAATATTAGAGTATGTGACTGTTTTTGGCCAGGCGGCATCATTTATCACTCCATTCCTTTTATTCTTTGCTTTTTGGAAGATTTAGTTATACGGGAGCACAGGATGACTGAAAGACATGCCTAAACTGATACAGGAATGTGTTATTGCTAAATTATTTATTTAAAGACTCCTTTAGATTCCTGAATACTGCCTGGGAAAAAAAACTAAACAAAAAGAGAAAAGGGTTGTAAGGCTTAAACTGTAGGTTTGTCTTAGCTAATTTCATTTGTAGCTGTATATGTTTGCTAGAAAATGAGTTTTCTACTTGAAATATATTTACCAGTCTTCACATAGTGCCGATGACATCACTTTCGAAACAAAATATATTTTCTCAGTCGACATTATGCAACAGCTTAAAGATTATTGCATTTGTGCTTGACATGAATTTGCTATCTGATATTTTATTGTTCCAGCACATTCCCGCACATAAGCAGGTATGGAGCTTGCTGTAAAGGCTGACAAAACCATACAATCGGTTTAAGGCCAATACGTTGTGACCACAGAAAGAGATCAGATTACCATTAGCTCATCATGTTCTAGTTAATTGTGGACGCCTGTAGACGTATTACAGAAAGAAAGACCACGAATTCCTATTTTTAGGCCCAGTGTGTGCTGTGCATGCTTGAAAATGTCAAAGGGTCTTTAGTGTGTGCTGAGGATCAAGCAGGTTAGTGTTTCCGTTCCTAAATAAAATGAAATCAAATGTAAATTGCAAAGAAACATATTTGAACAGAAATCCTGTCTGTTCTCATTTGTCAACATCTAAACTGTGAGTGTGACCTTGCCCAGCTTACAGAAATATCTAATCAAACAAGAGCAAGAGAACAAGACTCGCATATGGTTGTTAAAATGTGCTGAATCATAAAAAAAAAAAGAAAAGAAAGAAATTGGAACGATTACTGAATAAGTTACATCAGGAACGCCACATCTCTTTCAAGTCCTTTTTGATGTCCAGGGGAAGAGAGAACCTGTGGATATTTGAGAGCTGAATCTGACACAGAGTGTATATTTTGGAAGCGCCTCTCTTTGATGTCCATTGGACAATTTCCATATACCAAGACAGTGGTCCCCAATCCTTCCAATTGGATTTTTAAGAAAAGCATGAGATCTGAGTGTCAGTTGGTCATAAAATGAAGAGATCTGGCCTGATGAGGAGGAAGCACAGCAGACCAAAATCAACAGCTCAGAATGGTGGATGAGTGGACAAGGGCTTTAACACTGGCCTTTCTGTTCTTCTTTCTTTTTTCTTGTTTATCTATTCAGCTGGAACAATAACATCTCTGCAGGTTTTTGGGAATGTTGTTCTCATTAGCTGCTAGTCGTTGGCGTCTGGTCATATTCAAACTGTTATTTCACTTCTAACCAGAACTGAATTCACTTTTTCCCTTTGAGAGTTGCGAAAAAAGACTTTCCATAGATATACTATAGATAGATACTATAGATATACTAAGAGAAAAATATGTAGTTTTTTTGGCTTTGTGAAAAAAAAAAAAGAGATGACATACAGTATGAAGACATCCTCAAACTGTTATTTTGGAGGTGACAATCATATAGGGCTCATGACCTTTATCATGCTGACAAAAACCGAACCCATGAGGCTGAGCTGCATAATCCATGCCTAATCTCTGGAGCAGTGGCCCCTAGGTGGGGTTCATCTGCCCTGGACTATAATATACTGGAAATAATAGGTATTATGTATAGAAAGACAGATGCAAAAAAATATATTTTACTTTAAATTTCACATCAAAGTAAGCTGACACAAAAGTGTGTAAATGGGATTGGAAAAGAATAAACATCCTACAACCCCATTCTCTGCTACACTAAATCACGCTTGATCTCATTGCAGCAGGCACAGCAGTTGGTTTACGTAGGCAAACATCCAATACCATGATGGATTGTAGTACATGGGGAGAGGTTAAAAGCCAAAAGGGGTATCTAAACACGTTGTCAGTGACCACCCCTGTGGGCAAACACCTCCCTACTGGCTGTGGACCAGCACATGTTCGCCTGTTTGCTAAGCCTTGGCAGCCGCAGCCCAGAGCAGATTTTGTCAGTGAATCTTCAAGGTAAAGAAAACGAATATGCAAAGAACGTTTGGACTGTAGGATTGTATATAGAGTAGACAGTGTTGCCATTCAGTAGCTAATAAATATTATAGCTGTGTACTGTAGTATACAATGCTATAAGTCATATAATATTATGCAGCATCTGTGTAACCTGTGTAACTGGGTCACTAGTGAAATATATTGTACTAGTGTAATATGAGGCCTGGCAGCCAAATGATCGGCAGCGTCATTTTTCACTCCTTTGGTTTGTTATATGCAAGTGCTTTTTTTTTTTTTTTTTAATGTACAACGATCCTAAAACAAACCAAGATACCTTATAAATAAAATTATTTCATGGTCACAGATTTATTTAAGTCTCTATTGTTTTTTTTAAATAATGGTTTTCATAAATAACCCAAAACATTCTGACAGATGCATGTGACTGATTCAGGATGTATTTGATATAAGAGGATTCGAAGCATCTGTAATGTCCCTGCATTTTATGTTTTCTAGTAAGGAATAAACTATTATAACAGAGCTATTTTAAAAATCTATTTCAGGTCAGTAACATACAAATCACACACTATGGTTTTATGATCACATTTCCAAGAAAACCCAGGGAAACACTTATGTGACAATGGTTCACTACATCCTGGCATACAGTAGATTCCGGAATTGTTCTGGAGTCATAAATATTCTTACGAAAGATATTCACTTTTGTTGGTGTTTTGATAAAGGTTGGTCTAACATCAATAACAAGGCCAAAAATCTGCCAAATGTCTTTCGTTGGGGTGAGATCTGGCGACTGTGAAGGGCAATGTATGCAGTATGCTTAAGCAATATCACATGCGAGCGAGTGCTGTTGTTCTGGATATCAGCACAGCTGTGATGTGGTTGTAGGCAAGCAACGCGAGCACTATGCATAACTGCAGTCCTAAATAAAACAACACATTCAGAACGACTTAGATGCAGTTATTAAGGAGACAAGGTGTTGTTTAAGATGACAAAGTTATCAAGTGTGTTTTCTCGCTGAAAGTGCTTCTGTGACTGATTTTTAATGTGGGTTTTGCTAGGAAGCTGCTCTCTCCTAAATAGTGTGAACCATACAGATCAACTTTGACCTATGCTGACGACTGACGGTTAGTATAGTTCAAGATTATTAGAACACCTGGGATACATATAGTGATACATATAATTAAACATCCCAGTACCGTATAATATAACCACTTGTGGAAAGTCACTCGTCCAATCAGATGAGTGTGTGTGCGTGTGTGTCCTACACAACAGCAACTTTTCAAAGATAAAGTGCAAGTCCATTTGTTTTATACTTTATATTTTGTATTAATTATTTTAGATATTTATTTTTTTCGCTTGTGAAATGAATCGTCTGAGTTTCCATTATTTCTTATGGGGGGAATTCGCTTTGATATACGAGTGTTTTGATATACAAGCACACTTCCTGAACGAATTACGCTCGCAATCCAAGGTTCCACTTTCAATACTAAATCAAAATAACGAATGGGCACCATTTGACAAAAATAGTCCCTACTAGTAAATAAAAACGGAAGCACTGTACTATATTTCATTAACTCATTTAAAACAATTACTTTATCTTGGTCAGGGACTGGAGACTCTAGACCCTGGATGGAATACCATAGCAATGCCAGCCTACCTACTAGCATGTTTTTGTAGTGGGGGGAACCGGAGAAGCTGGAGAAAACACACATTGACACAGAGTGAATATGACGACTCCATACAGACAGCAACCCGAGCACAGTCATGGTGGAGCTGTGAGGAAGCAATCCTACCATTCGACAACCTTAAGTTTTCTCATGTCTGTTTCAGCAGGATAATCAAATACATTTACCTCTTACAGACTTCAACTTATGAGCTTTATCACATAATTTCTCTTCAAACACTTGAACTCATAATCTATGTGGGTTTAGGAAGCCCATATATCTGTCAGTTTGAGCATTCTGCTCTCTAACCCCTTGGGGTATCTGTTCTCTGCTGCCAGCTGTGTTCATTCCAGAAGTTATACACATTTCTAACATGGACAGCTTCTGTACTAACTGGTCTAATAGGTCATTTACTCAGTAGATCCTACAGAATCTGTTATGTAATAATTAAAATGTTAATTTGGATGTAACATGAGTCTCTGATTTAAATTTCTCTGCATGATTATTTAAACC
Source organism: Dolichallabes microphthalmus (assembly GCA_026413445.1). Lineage (NCBI taxonomy): Eukaryota > Metazoa > Chordata > Actinopteri > Siluriformes > Clariidae > Dolichallabes > Dolichallabes microphthalmus. Next base: position 1,619,494 of record JAOTQY010000032.1, read on the forward strand.
CTGCTACAGCTCATTGAAAAAGATTGCCTATGTTTATGGGATGTTACAAAAGCAACAATGTGCCAGAGAAAACCGGTAGATGCTAAATCGGAGAAGTGTGTCTGTTTGATCAGCCCTCAGGTTTAGTGTCTGTGTCGCATCAAAGCTTCGCCAAAGCCTGAGCCGACCTAAATGGATTTGACTCTCTTAGAAACACTCATCCCCTGCACTTCTGACAGCCTTTTTCTTGCACTGGCTTGCCAGTGCGCCTGGGCTGACTTTGAAAGCTTAACGGACTGTAATCAGTCAAATAGCCAATTTTGGTCCTGCTTTGAAACGGAAAACAGAGGAAGGAGGGAGCTTGAGAAGGAGGAGTGGCCGTAGCAACCGAAAGATCTGACAGCAGACAGGCGGCTGTTTGAGACGGGCGTACCTGGCATTTCAGGTCATCATAGAACCACACAGTGTTTATAAATGTGTAAGGGTCAGACGTCCTTGACTGCCGGGAGACGCTCCAGGAATCCGGTGTCAGCTTTCGGCCACATGCTGCAGTCTCACACAGCGAGACATGGAGCAGTTTTATGGCTCTCAGCACATGTGAGATAGCGATAGTGGGAGAAAATCTGAAATGAGTAAATGACTCTATTTGGTTGGGAGCAGAGCAGGAAATTTTCACTTATGTCCTGTCTGTGATAAGTCGTGCTAAGAATAAATGATGATGAGTTCTGGAAGAGAGGACTGTGTTTGGGTGGAAATACCCTGCTACTTACATGAAGCAGAATATACAGGATGGCACCAGCATAGAGGCCCCAAACCTCTAGAGGAACCTTAACGTTCTAGATGAACCACCAGTAAACTGCACAGTGGGTGTTTTTATTTTATTCTTATTTAACCACAAGACACTATGCTAAATAAAGTTCTAATGATGCGTGGTGAATTTCATATTTTGCCATTTTTAACAAGCTTAGTAGCTCAGTAAAGTTTTTTTTCTAAATGTTAAAAAAAAAAAAAAGTTTTCAAAAGTTTTGAAACAACTGCAGGTATCAATTAATTACATTTTTTTTTAATTAAGTGTGATCAATAGGGGAAGTGATGCAGTTTATAATTCATTCCAATATTTTTTAAATCAACATTTTCCATAAAAATAAAAATAAAAATCACCTTTATGGATTACGTAATAAGGAAAAAGTCTTGTATCTTGATTCTTCAAAGTAGCCACCTTCACGAGGTACTTACCTGGAATGCTTTTACCAAAGTCATGATATAATCCCATATTCATATATTATTAAGCATTATCTTGCAAAGATGTCATCAAGCTAAATGGTGGCTACTTTAAAGAATCTAAATTATGAAACATATAAATTTTTTTCTTAATCCTTTTAGCACATCATTCCATTTGTGTTATTTCATAATTCTGATTCTTCTTTATTGTTCTATAATGTAGAAAAAAAAAAACACCAAAGAATGACAAGGTGTGTCCAACCGTTTGAAGGGAAAAAAGAAAAAGAAAAAAGAAACTAACAAAAAACCCTGACTAGTGCAGGCCAAAAACCAGCAATCACTTTGGTGTAGAAAGTTCTTGTTCCTACAATAATGTATAACAAAGGGACTTTGCATGTGTAAACCCTTATATTTATACACCAGGGGAAAAGTACATGGAAAATTAATTCCTGAGGAATGAAAAAAAAAAAAAAAAAGGTTTCTAAAAAGCATGAGGATGTTCAAATCAAACTGGGACTTTAGGTTGCGCAGAATAACAGGACACGGCTATTAGAGTAAAATCTACCTTTATTTCTCTATATAATCCCCTGCTACAGTAATCCCAGTGTTTCACTGGTGCTTGAATACCATCATTTTCTCAGTACGCCGGAGCCATGATCGGACTGTCTGCTTCACATCTGAAACGCTGGCCTCCCAGGAACTCCTTCAATGGCCCAAACATGTGGAAATGGCTTGGAGTGATGTCAGGACTGTAAGCGCGAGTGGTGTTGGTGATGATTGCGTGTACAGTTCTCATGCGTCTCCTCCAGTTGGTGACAATTTATCCTTCACTTTTCAAGGATTTCCACTCTGAATGTTCCACAGGAACGTCTGCAGTAGGCATCATTCACTGATGATCTTCTTTAAAACATTACCACCATTTAATTTTTTTTGTACACAAGAGTCTCATCACCATACTGTGCTTGAAGTACAAGTCCCAGTTTTACTTGTACACCGCTTACACCATATCATTTGTTTGCATGTATTTTGGTGTTATGTATACAGTACATGTGAATTCTCAGAATTATTTCTTCTGAGAATTATAAATATATTTTTTGGTATGTTAAAAAGTTTCTCATGCTGTTTTCTTTCAAAAAATCTGTTCAATGCACAAATAATTATGTTCTGTCTGCTAAGCGCGAGCTCATAACTGCATCATAAAAGCACACGAGTGCACCTATTCATCTGCTGTCTAATCACTGCCATTTCCCTGCTTTATTTGATATTAATCCTCCAGCTCTTCGTTTAGACGTACTTCCATAAATGAAGCAAATTACAGTATTCAAAACATCTACACAGCCTCAACCCTCCCCTTCGAGATGTGAAACCTGACGCTATTATTCCGCCAGAGAAGCATCCCATTAGTGGCAGCTCACGAGACAAAACCATAAACTCTCCTCGTAGTCATACGGATCCTCATGAAACATTCAGAATGGATGAAGCCATGAGAAACCAGAAGATCCCATTGGTCTGCGTGCAGTCAGCCGAGAACAGGAGAGCCGGTACTATTGGCCGTTTCCTCTCAGGGCCGTCTTGACTGGAAGAAGGAGCCAGTTCCTGTATCGATCGTCTTGCTACTCACCTCTGGCTGTAGCAAGGGCAAGGAGGGTTATTTATACGGTTGATTTATAATAAACCTCAACCGTTGTGTTGTTCCAGCAATCTAACCTTTATAATCAAAGTTAGAAATCGGAAACTTGTTCTCCTCGCAGGTGGGTTAATAGATGTGGAGTAAAACTTCTTCGGTGCTTATTTCAGACTAAAATACCAGAACATTGGTTTTCGTGCGCATATTGTTATAAAATGCTTTAATAAATAGTTTGATTTATTTCTAAGAACAAACAAAGTAGACTAAATGAACCAAAACATTTGCAAAGCACTTTTTCTGTACAAAAAAAAAAAAAAAAAAAAAGACGACATTTTTTCCCCTCTTCCAATCTTCTTCAGACCCCCAATCCATTCCTTCCCTTCCCATAAGACACATCCAGCTTATTATGTGGGTTTCTTATTCAACCAGTTGTTCAGATTACTTGAGAATAACATTTCAATTCTTTTATTTTGAATCCTCATATTTGTGGCAGCAAGAAGTCACCCAGAAGAGTAATATTCAAGATGATAAAGAAAAAAAAAAAGGGGGGGGGGGGGGTATAATAAATTAACCACTTCTGAGGTAATCCATTTTCTTTTGGTACCTCAAACACAAACTGCTTTACAACAAAATTTGTTCGCTTCATGAAGCCTCAACACGCCACCCCCCCAAAAAAACAAACAAAAACATTTCACAACGGTTAGGGAGACCAACGCTGTAATAAACCACGCGATTGGCCTGTAGGCCTCGACATGTATCAGGAATTTCTGCCGGTTTCCAGAATTCTATAACAGCAAGGAAGGACAAGATGCTGAAAGGGGCACAGAAGTTGTTTTTTTTTTTTTTTTTTTTTTACGGAAGCAAAAACACACGCCACAATATACCACCTAAATATAAAGAATTCTTTGCGTCAACGTGAAAATAAAAATCAACAAAACATGAAAAAAAAAGATGAACTTTGCTTACATTACTGTTCTGACTGTGGGATGCTGTTTACTTGTATAAAACCTGCCTATGTCAACTGGCATAAATAAAAGGAATGGCATTGTAAAAAAAAACAAAAAAAACCATCACAAACAAACGAAAAACCCAAATAATAATAATAATAATAATAATAATAATAATTTCAATCATAATTATAATAGTAATAAAAAAAGTGTGACTTGTCTTAATTTACTAAATTCAAATATACACAGCGACTCCTTTACTATGTACAAATATTTACAGATGTCTTTCTTTCGTTGATCAAATACCTCGGTGGTACAAAACGGGACTTGAACTCCCTGTGTGATCTATTGGGGTTGACCTCGGCAGCGAGAGACGCGACGGGCTTGTCAGAAGGCACTTGCTACCAACTCAAAATACTGCAATCCTTTATCGTTTAAGGAGTGTTCAGCCAAGACACGAGAAAAAAAAAAAAAAACAAGAAAAAAAAAACAAGGCCACTTCGCAGGCACCGACCTGCGAGCTGAGTAAGGCAAGCATGGAGTGAGGAGAGGCGACGAGATGAATGAGATTTGGGTCGAGAAATGGGGGGGGGGGGGGGGAACACCAACAAAAAAACAAAAAACCATGAGAAGTTCTTCCTTCTGTCCACAGGGCCAGTGCTCTTGACTGGCACCCCCATCCAAAATCCTGGCCACTCACAACAAAACAAAACCAGAATCATCTGTAAACAGCAACGAAAAATCTTTACACAGTTTTATATATATATGTATATTTGTATATTCCATAATTTCCTGCTTTCTTTCAGCAGTACATTAAAAAAGTGGCCATCTCTTCACCTTTTCTTATAAAGTAAAACAAATTCTCTTCATCTGTACATTAGAAGTAAAAAAAAGAAAATGAATAAATTCAAGGTGAAACATAAATCTCAGACTCAAAATATCTCAGCACATTAAATAAAAAGGAGGTGAATGACAAAAAAAAAAAAAAAAAAAAAAAAAAAAAAAAGTTCTCCA
>JAOTQY010000032.1:1657243-1668584 GCA_026413445.1 Dolichallabes microphthalmus
GTTTAATGCAAGACAAGCACTTCTGAACAATGCCCAAGAACGTTCTCTTCTGAGAAAAGAAAGGAGTTCAAATTTGTTTTGTTCAGGACTAAAATAGTACTTCTTAAATAAGAGTGTCTGTAACTACAAACATGAATGCATCTCCATACTGGTGCACATGGCCAGTGGTGGGACTAAATTCCTAGCTGTCATTTCTTCAAACACCACGACCTCGTAGCGATCTCTTTATGCTGGATTTTTCCCCTCCTAAAAGCAAAATACATTGCTTCCTGATTTAACCAAGACGACACTTAATCGATCGATCGTGTTCTGGCAGGGACTTGGAAAGCATTCTGCCAAAGACTGTCTCTAAAAGGAGTGTATTTTTTGTTTTAAAAGCACACAGCATGTAGGAGCGGTGGAGTGGGAGGTGGCTGGCCTGTGCTCTTCCGAAACGCTCAAACATTCTTTTTCTTTCTCACTTTACTGCTTTAGGAGTGTTTCAGCTAGAGACCGGACTAAAGGAACACGTGTCTTTAATATTACCAGTTAAAGATGAACAGGCTTCAGAGGCCTCAGAGGCCAGGAAATCTCCCGTAAACATCAGGTAAAATGAGCTAAACCTTGGAGGCTTTTGAGTAAAAGTGCATCGCCTGCTAATTCACCTGATCTTTCAGCTCCTAAAAATCTCTTTCATGCCCATAAAGGGGCAAAGAAAATGCTACCGTTAATTGTCGCTCCCTCCATTTTCATAAAACGACACAAAAGCACCGGAGCCTGTGGTCACGAGAAAGAAAATGTTTATTGAGGTAGCAGAACAAAAACCTGTTTTGTTCAGGGCAAAAAGAGAGAGAGAGAAGTAAGAGCAGAAAAGGAGTACCTTTAAATCAAGTAAGAGATTCCTTCTGATGTTACATGACTACAGTTGGTCTCCATAAGCGCAATATGGCCTCTCTCAATATGGCAAAATCTGAACAAAATAATGCACAACTGAAGAAGCAATGAAGCGCTAAAACTTTTCTGTTTGTTATTAGATATGTGCTGTACTGCCTGAATAAATCCTAATAAACCTAAACAACATTTTTAAATAATCTGTGAAAGTGTTCTTCATTTCCTGATTTATCAATTTAGTCCGCATTCATTTTAAAAGTCTTTCAGGTTCACACACAACTGTGCTTTAAGCTTTTATTATCTATACCAGACATTCCTGTACGTGACAGCATATTTTAATGAGGTGAAAAAAAATGTGTTCCTACAGCCAAAGAGCATTTTCTAAAACTTACTGGGCACGCAACCTCTAAACAACTTCCATCAGGAGCCACCTGCTTTAAACGGATAATTATCGCTTTTTGTTGACTGAACATGTAGCCAGCTGTGACTGGCTAATTGCACGGTCAATAGTGCAATCAGTAGTACGGCTCGAGCCCTTCTTTCCCAGGTGAGGCCTGAACAAGTGGCTATACTGAATGCCCAGTTTAGGGGGAAGGGAGCACCAAGGGCCGCACATAATTGTTTACTGAAGGCCCGTGTAGCTGTCTCCTAGCAACCGCCCCAGCAAGCTCCTAATCAGGTCTAGCCGATGCTGCCGTTTTAGCCCCGATACGTGGTAGCGCGGGCGACTGGAGCTGTTGTGCCCAATCATAAAGTTACCTCTCGTCAGATCCTGAGATGAGAACTCTTGTTTTCTGATTCGAAGACGCGATCAGCAAGAGGATTTTATCCAAACAACAACCAAGTCCCGGAGTCAGGATGAATACAAAGCACACTCATAAATTCACACTGCTTCACACCTCTAAGGTTACGTGTATCGGTTACAGTATCCTCTTACAAACATAGCCATCCATTAAAGGAACAAGCCGGTTATTGGGAATGAACACAACCACTGAACACTCCTCACAGTCTAACCCCAAGGAAAAGCAAAGCACAAATCATAAAGTGGGAACGAATGATCTCTCCTCCAACAGGTGGTGCAGTCACTATCCAAGCTTGATCGAAGTGCTTCAATATCTCTTACAATACAGACGAGGGATGCAGTTACAGCGGACGCACATCAATTGAGTTTCCGGATGCGGCGGAACCGGAGATCTCATTCAATTTAGGGATGATGGGGATTAGCTGGAAAGTCATGTACAGTGGCATGGAAAGACTGGAGTTGTTAGGTTATATATATAGTTTATTTGTGTAAAATGGATATTTTCATATATATATACACACATATATATATATTTTAGTGATGAGGTTGTCTGGGACGGAGCTGCGTGGGAAACTCACTAAAACACAACACAAGTTTGGGAAAGTACACAAAGCAAGTGGAGTGTGATAAAAAAAAAACCCACATAAAGCGGTTTGATAGTTAGTTACACATTAACTTAGACGTTTAGCTTGAGGATGGGGGTTGAGTTGGACCAGCTGTATCAGAGGCAAGATGTTTGAGTAAATAGTGCAATGAAAGATGAAAGTCAGCATGGTCACCGAGAGCTGAAAGTCCGGGCATGTCGCCAGAGTAGACAGCCTATACTACACAGTGTGTTTGTTTTTCTTTTTTTTTTTTCCTCGGTCCTTTCAAGGTGTGATACCTTTCTCATCTGATCTGATACCCGAGATGCCCACGAGCACCTACTGTTGCAGAGGTTCAGTCCAGAGTAATGGATCAGCATCAGTTTGTGCGTGGTGAGTGGATGTAGGGAAAAGGAGAAACGCTCACGTGTAGCCTGCCTACTGCCTACCAGGTTTAGTGTGTGTGTGTTGCTGCAGAATGATGGGAAATCATAAGAGACACGCACCCCTAGGGCGCACCCACACACAGCATACATCTCTCGCTCACACACAGGGTGAATCTAGTGCGCCTCGGAGCTGCCCTGCAGCTGCACCTCGCTTATCAGGTTGGCATGCATTCACCTTAAAAATTCTATTCACACACACACACGCGCGCGCGCATGCATGCATGCATAGTCCTGGCCTCAAGCAGAGACCAAACCGGCTTGAGCCTTTTTTAAATATATTTTATTTTGCATCACCTGCAAATGCATCTGCATCAGCATGTCCAATCTCGCATAAAATAAATAAATAAGCATAATAATAAATGACATTATGGTATGATGTGAAGAGAGCGCGCGCGCACTCACCGGCCACGCAAACTGGAACGGGATGACGATCTTCCCGGCGTCGCTGATTTTGTTGCCTTTAGCGCTTTTAAAAGAGAATATATTTCCACCCAGGACGCCGGTTGATCCGCTGCCGAAGTTGCACTGTCCGGTGGCGGTCACCTCGCTCTGGTACTCCTTTAAGCACACTTTAAAGTAGGTGTCGCACTCGTCGTGCGTGCACCGCTGGTCCCGCGAGTTGCGCGCGCCGTCGCAGCATTCTCCGTCCCACAGCTCGCCGTTTACATTCTCCACGCTCATCAGCTGCAGCTCGAAATAGCCCGAAGCCCGGGACACCTAAAAATAACATCGGAGAAAGGAATACATCCATTAAACAGGGGGAAAAGGCCTTTCAGAAACAAATGCAATCGTTTGCAGTCATAATTTTATTATTATTTTTTTTAGATTATAGCATTAAAACAGCACAACCGGTTGCAAATGGCTCGTTTTTTTTAAGATCACTTAGCAAGCTGGTTATGGCTTGGAATCGATGTTTTGTGGCATACAATCATGACAGGAACGAACAAACACACAAAAAAACGCCGCCGGGAGTTAAAAAGCTTGCAATTTCACAACCTGACGAATCAAAAATCGCATGATCACACGGGCGAGTGCGTAATTCAACCATCGATCAAATTCAGAATTTCAACTTTGCGCTCGAATCGATCCAGAACCGCATCAGAATCCCACTGCTTCTCACCTTGGTCCACGTCGTTAACAGCAGGCACGCGACGCAAAGCCAGCTGGTTATCCTCGCGCAATTCCACATGCCGCTGATTAATTACGCACAAGCGCAGAGAGACGGGAGACGGGCAGCGGCCGATGACCGGCGACACAATCCTCATCCGCTCCTGACATGCAAAAAATTCGCAAGCGTGCTGCTTAGTGCGGCGACAGCCCCAGTTCCAGCTCCAGCAAACACACACTCACACTCTTTCTCTCTCACTCACTCATACACACTCACTCACACACACACCCTCCGTCAGATCACTCCACGGCAAATGATAATGTTTCCCAGCTACTGCACGCCTGGGGCCGCCTCGGCTGATTGGCAGCCGAATAAACCACTCACCAATCAGCGTGCTTACGTTGGCCTGAACGTCGTTTCTAAGCCAACCACATGGTGAGGGGCGGGGCTCTGGGAATATTGGAAAGGAGAGGAAAAGAAAAAAAAAGCTGCTCGTTCCACCACAGAGGTTTCACAATTACAGTATTAGCAAATACACTTACACGCATTTTATGTTAACAGTACGGCCCGTTAAGCGAAACCACGCTGAATTATGTAAATTATTTTCTCCATTAACTTGCCCCCCCCTCTCAGAGTGCATTATTAATTTAGTATATCAACAAACACGAAAACGTAAACAAGAGACTAACCAGAGGTAAACAGCCGGAAGGGAAAGAGAGAGAGAGAGAGGCGCACTTCAACTCTACATAAATATGTTTAGTCGCTGTTTTTTATTTATTTATTCCGTTTCGTTTTCTTCAAATCAACAAGAGAATGCACGTGCTGTAATATCTTTAATTTTCCGTTAGACGCGTGAGTGACGCAGCTGAGGTCGCCCTCTTTCGGACACGCAGACCTTTTCCACAACACCAGGACTGAAGAGTGCCGAGAGGAGCCGTGTCATGATTGACCTTCACAACCATGTTCTGCATCTCCACTAAACTGCATTTATTAAGCACACATACAATTTAGTTATACTAAATTTCATATAGGTGTAGTTTTATCAGGTAAACTTAGCACATAGGTGTAGGTTTTTGTTGTTGTTGTTGTTGTTGAGGGAAAACAAATACTTGGTCATTTACTTCTATTTGCCATACACAATCTTCTTCCCATTTCTTCTCACCACCCTTGTCTATCTGTATGAAGTCAATGTCATCTGTCACTGTAACTCCACTAGCACTGAACTGGACAAAAGTATTTGGCCAAACCTGTTAAATTATTGAATTCCGTGTCCCCAGTAAAGGGTGATCTTAATGCTTCAGCAAGACATCTTAGACAATGCTATGCTTCCAACTTTATGGCAACAGTTTAAGGTTGAAAAGCTTGCAATTTCACAACCTGACAAATTTTCTATTCCAACATAACTGTGCTCCAGTGCACAAAGCAAAGGCTATAAAGACATGCCTTCATGATTTCGATGTGGAAGAACTTGACTGGCCCAGACAGAGCCCCTGACCTCAACCCCATCAAGCACCTTTGGGATGAACTGGAGCGGTGATTGTGATTGTTGTTGTACACATTGTTGGATGCTAAACCTGGTATACTACATGGCCAGAAGTATACACTGACTGGTCATAATATTAACACCGCAAAACATTAACACTTTAACACCGATTATCAACTAAAAAAAGAGTAAACTGGTGACAGGATCATGGGAACCCATCACCAGCGCTTCTGGTCGAATCCTACTGATGAGCCAATGCAGCATAAATTGCTAAAAACCTTTAATGTGACCACAATAGAAAGTCACCAGAACACCCAGTGCACCACAGCCCACCACGCACGTGGCCCAGCAGGCATAAAGCTTAAGACCACCAACCTGTCTTCCATCTTCCCCAGATCCCAATCCAATTGAGCACTCATGGCATGCACCAGACAAACCAAGTCCAATCCACATAAGCCCCACCCTGGAACCCACAGCACCTAAAGTATCTGCTGACAATGTCCTGGTGCCAGACACCATCGCATAGCCGCAGAGGCCATACAGAGCCACACCCTGGCACAAGCAGAACCAAAAACCCAGGTGGTTTTAATTTTATGGCTGATCAGTGTACGCATGCAAACATTATACTGTATGTGCTCGTTGAACATCGCATGTCAGTTTTATTCCGCTTGGTGCAATAACAACCTCTAATCTTTTGGGAATGCTTTCCACTAGATTTTGAGCATGGCTGTGGGATTTCAAGCTCATCCAGCCCCAAGAGCATTAGTGAGGTCAGGCACTCATGTGTGGTGAGGGGGTGTTTAATGGGGTCAGGGCTTTGTGTAGGATATTCTAGTTCTTCCATGCCAATTTTGTCAAACCATGTCTTCATGGAGCTTGCTTTGTGCATGGAGTATACTGGTCATGATGAAACAGGTTTGAGCCTATTATAGTTCCAGTGAAGGGAAATCTTAATGCTATGTAGAGGCTAAAGAGACCTTCTAGACAGCGGTGTGTTCCAAGCTTTGTGCCAACAGTTTGAAGAAACACCACATATGGGTTTACATAGTTTGGCCATATAATATATTATATATTTACTGGAATTTACATTTAAATGGGAATGCCGACATCTTAAGAATGCCATGTTAGTGTGTATGGTGCTAGTATGATTGAATCAAAAGTACTATCATTGTTCCAACTGCTACCTCATGTTTTTCCATGCAAAATGCATGTTATCTTTTACTTGTCATCATTGTAATTTTTTTCATTCGGTTGGTGGACCGTTCTGAATCCAAAAATAATACCACGCTCTCTAAATCCAGACAGTGCTGCATTTTTTGCATACACCTATACCAGAACCACACACACTGCTGTGCTTTTGTCAGCCTGATAAAAATCTACAACTTAAATAATATCTAGCCAGTGAATTAGGAGAGTGGTGATAGTGACAGATTGGTCTAGTGGCATGATTGTTTGTTTATTTGTCTGTTTATACTGTATATCATTTGTGTCTGATGAATCACCAGATATCACAATTATGTTCTGCTTTGAGACTTTGCACTGATGTTAATCACCACCAGCAGTTTATTTCAAAGGAATTCAACTGGATCAGTTTTAAGGAATGTGATCTTTCCAGCAGTAAATCTGTACATGCTGTTTGTGAGTGAGTCCACAGTATTGTGTGTAGTTACATTATGGACAAATGGAGGTAATCTGGCTTGTCTCCCTCTGCTAGACATGGAATAAATAAGCTCAAGGCTAAAGCAGGCAACAGCCTCACTTAAGTCTAAAATTTTGGATGCTTTCATAGGATCCTTCTTTCAGCCTGATGACAGTTGGAAAGCTGGATTAAAAGAGGTAGGCGTTCTTGGTGCATGTAGTAAGAGAAAGTGGGGGAGAGTTGGTCAGAGACAGAGGTGGGCATAGTGGGGGAGGTGACTTTCAGGGAAGGTAAAGTAGATGCCTTTCGTCATCCATATTTCATGCTTTCCGTTGGAGGCCTCACACACAAACATATAGGCAACTGGGGCATTCCTTTTCATCCCTAATCATCGCCTTGGTCCACTTTAGCACCCCACACACATTGATGACATCAACCAAGACTGGTGAACATAATGCCAGCCCCAACAATCTTGTTAAAAAGGTGCTGATTAGAAACTTTGCAGCATGTGCAAAAAGCACAAGGCCTAAAATATCACCTTGCACAACAGCACATTAAGTAATTCCTAGGATCTGTTGCCTTGTACATATTCTCTGCTACACTCACTGTTGTATGGCACCACTATATTTGCTGAAGGGGAGTCTGGTTTCCATAGCGATGGCTCTGTGATTGTCTCTACTGTAAACCAAGCTCACAGGAAATTAATAGTGATATATTAAGGCTTCCCAATGATGACGATTTATTCATGCGTATATCCTCTGACACTTTAAAACCCCAGCTGGTGTATGTGCCATCTTGTTATAGGTATAATTTATCCTGGAGATGGTAACATTTTTTGTAGAGTTTTGAAAATCTTGTAAAAAGCTTGTGGTAAAATTCTGTCCAAACATCGCTTAAAAACAATGTGCAATCTGGTGCAGTATGTTTTACAGTAGGTCACAGGTTTACTGTGTAAAGCTACTTTTTCCACATTTGAAAGGTGGGAGGAAATGGCAGAAGTAGAGTGGGAAGGATATGAGTTTAAAATCGGAGTTATGTAAGTTGTAATTCAAATAAGGTCAACAATTTGATTTTGATATTCCAGAGTGTTCCAGATACAGCTGATGTCCTGGTGTTTTCTTACATCAAATTGAGTGTGTGACAGGAGGAAATGCCTTGGTAGGGGATATTACCACCAGAGAAAAATTGTCAGATTGGTTTGAGCTGTCAGTCAACTTAAATAATTACTCTATATAGCCTCCGAGTGACGCAGTGGTAAAGTGCTCGCCCTATCATCCGGAGATCGCTGGTTCGAACCCCGCGTGATGCTGTTTTCCTCTCACAGCCGGAGGCACAGAGAGAGCTGAATGGCCGATCTCTCTCGGGGGGGAGGGATGAGAGGTACTTGAGCTCCCACGTTAATCACGGCTCTACATCCAATCAGGGGCGTCTGTGAGCTCGCGCACGCGGAAGGAGCGGCTAGCGCTTTCCTCCGAGTGTGTTACTCCACCCCTAATGGTGCATGAGCAAGCAGTTCGAAAAGATGCGGTTGGCTGACGTCACCCGGTTCGGAGGAAACATGTGATAGTCTTCGGCCCTCCCGGCTGAGTGGTAGTGGTAGCTTTAATGTGGGAGCCCCCTAGTGACGGGGAGGAATTGGCCACGACTAGATTAGGGGAGAAAATTGGAAAAATCCAAAAAAATAAAATAAATAAATAAATAAATAATTACTCTATATAATGGAGATGAGCAGAAAAACATCTTGTCAGGGACAAAGCATCAGGCCTTAAGGTGGATGAGCTACAACAGCAGAAGACCACATTCTAAATCATTGAAACTGGGCACACAAGGATTAAAATAAAATCACCTGATCTTTTTCAGTTCAGTTTCAGTGATTTAGTATTTTTGTTTTTAGCTGACAGAAGTGGAATACAACATGGTCTTCTGCTGTTGTTGCTCATCCACCTCAAGGTTTTAATGTCTTGCTTGTTCTAAGATGCTTTTTTGCTAACCAAGGTTGTAAAGTGTGCTTATTTGAGTTACAATAGACTTCATGTTGGTCAAACCATCTTGGTAATTTCTCTCTGATCTCTCCCATCAACATTTTTTCGGCCTGCACACAACCCTCAGTTTTTGAAATACTTAGACTACCATCTGGCACCAACAACTATGCCATGGTTAAAATCACAGAGATGAGAATCTTTTCCCCATTCCGATGTTTCATGTGAGCATTAACCGATGTATCTGCATGATTTTGTGCTTTTTTTTTTTTTTTTTGCTGTCACATGATTGGCCAATTGTGCGGACTGCTACTCATGCTGTGTCACAGGTTAGCTCACAGGAAAGCACAGTTTGCCTGTTCTGTATGAGCTCAAAGGCACTTACGATTGGTTACTATCACTGTGAGTGATGGTGAGAGACAGTAATGCCTCCATCCACCTCAGAGAGCACAGCCAGTATTGCTCGGCTCCCGGCCACATACAGTACGACCATGGCGTCGTGAGGATGCCACATCCTGAGCACATGTTCTTCTGGCTATAACGAACACTTCTCTGTCGCACCATCCGAGATCCTCAGGGCTAACCTCCTTTAAACTTAGCTACTAAATACTAAAAATAAAATACCACATAAAACATGGTACATATTTGTAGGATACTATAATCATGCACCCAAAATGAAATATACAGTATATATTCTAGGTTTCATGCTTGTGAAGTCAGTTCAATTCTGCATTACAAAATGTTTATAGTGTATTTTGATAGTAACTATGTAAGGAAATCTCAACCACTTTGAGATTGTGCGTTACCTGTTTCCTGCAACTTTTTAAATAAATTAATTTTTTAATCTAGCCATCATTCCTGTTTCCAACATTTCTCAAAACAAAGTTACACCAATAAATCCTGCCCTCCGGTTTTACAGACACTGTCATTACACGAGTCCAGCATTATAAGTTTCTGTCTGGCGTTCTGTCTTCACCCAGACAAACCATTATAATCAAATACGAATGGTCATAATTGTTTGCCACTCTTTTTTTCATGGTTGAAAAAAGATTGCGCTGGCTTCCATAATCATTCTCTGATGCTCAGAGTTTTTTTTGGGGATTTACATGAACTTGGTGAGACTGTTCTGTACAGTATGTGCTGTACGTTCCTGTGAAAGCTGTCACACCAGCAGCTTAGCTCTGATTTACTGGCAATAGACCCCCCATGAGCAGAAGACAACAGTCATCAATCAGTATGATTTAAGGCTAAATGACTCAGTGTATGAGGCAAAGCCTGCAGAAATGAAAGTAAAACAGGGAAAAATGCTTACAAGCTACAACTGCAATTTTAAATCTTCACTTGCAAATCAATCAACATGACAATATCAGTAACACTACAGTGTGCACAAAGGCAGGTCACAGTGACATTAATAATGTTGTTTCTGCTTGATTTTAGCTTTGTCTTTCTTTCCAAACCTGAGGACTTGACAAATCCTGTTTGGTTCCTTGGCACGAAGCCTGGGGCATTTCACACACTGCTAGTGTGACTGACATATTAACGATTCAGCAATGCTTCCAGAAGGTGTAGCACATTTTACTATGACACTTCTTTACATCTATCTTTGTCTATCCTGGAATTTTTATTATTATTATTATTTTTGGCCCATTGTTTGCATACAATATGTCATGATTAAGCATTAGGCCTGTTTAAGCCTAATAGGTTTGCACCAATTGCTCACAAGCTTTAACATTACTGGCCCAGAATGAACAGCACTTTCCTAGGAACAAAAGGTAAACAGTTGTTAACCAAGATTAACAAACGTGTGTTTAGCAAAGTTTTATTTCGAGTATGTGACCCCACTTATGAAGAATGTAACTTTTCGTGTTCCACCTGTGGATCCACCTGGTGTACAAGCAACCGTAATTGTGGATTCTTTTTATGACGGGCAGGCATTTGCTGAATTCTGAAGCGTCAGTCAAAATGTTTTCATTTGGTTTTCCACCCTAAATTCCAACCCTGAACTGTTTAATAAAATGTGATAGATTACATGTATGTCTCTCCATTCCAGCCTACACTCTAAATGTACATATTTGTAGTGAAGCAGAACATGAGGGCATACGAAACCTAACTGAGCTCTGGCTGCTCACACCCTCATCTTTGCCTTTGCCTCCTTATCTCTGCGGAAACATGGCTTCCTCCTGCCCTAAAGATCACAACAGATTTATCCTAGTCCAAAGTAGGCATGTGCCATGAACTGGGGACTGATTATCGTATAAAGTCAACCGTGCTGCCCTGGACATTAAATGAAAGTATTCTACAAACCGGATTCCAAAAAAGTTGGGACGTTAAACAAATTGTGAATAAAAACTGAATGTAATTATGTGGAGATGGCAAATGTCAATATTTTATTCAGTATAACAACTTGGGTTGTCCTTGTCCTCTTTGGTC
>JAOTQY010000032.1:1741544-1752628 GCA_026413445.1 Dolichallabes microphthalmus
GGGATAGGCTCCAGGCCCCCGCGACCCTGTATATAAGGATAAAGAGGTACAGAAAATGAATGAATGAATGAATGAATTTGAACAACATCAAGAGGTGGTTTGAAATCAGATGCAGATAGGATTCCTAAAGATGCATCTGAGTCAGGGTGCTCTACTGACTCAAATCAGATTTCAAAATGTCCATTATGTCACTCGCAGTGGGCCGTGGGAGTTCAAGTCCGCACGATCGGACATGGATATGACCTGTTTGGTGATATGTGATATCTCCATTTCTAACTGCCTTGTTGTTTTCTTTCTTTCTTTTGCCAGCGTTTGACGTCACACAACACACTTGCTACAGAGTACCCACGCCTCCGGCGTCGTTACCACAGCAACCAGCGCAGATAGGTCGACAATGTGTTGGATTTGAGCTGCCAGTCTGAACAGACTCATATCCGATCTGATCCCTTTGACAGTGTGGACAGACAGGCTTAAAGGTCAGATTTGTGAAACACAATGAATATGTCTGTAGTCTGAACAAGGCCTTAGACTTTCAGGTTTGTGAACTTTGGGAGTGTTGATGGTCATGAAAGAACAGAATGGCATGTTATTTGCTGCTACGTAGATGAGGTTTGTAGGCTCTGTGTGAACATTAAGTGCATGCGCTGGATTTACTGAACAGCTCCTTCAATTCATCTGGGATCATAATTCTTTGGGTGGCTTCTCACTACAGACATGACGAGTCATGAGACAGCCAGTTTCCAGACAGTGAGGGAAGCAGGTTTTAATTTGTTATTCAGTCCATGACGTGTTGTGGTATTGGAGCCAGGGTAAACAGAGTGCAGGGGACCTGTTATGGGACTCCATGGCCTCTTTGAAGAGAATAGGATGTGTCTGAATGGTTGACCATGAATAGTTTTCCGAATAGTTTGGATGAAATAGATACTGTGATGCAGTGGGTTGCCTCTCCACAGTAAAGCCAGGGACCTTGAACAGATTAATTTTTTTTTTTGACACTTAATAAATCTTTTTCTGATGACAGGGACAGAGTCAAGGCAGGGACAGAACGAAGACCCAGTTCTACTTACAGCCAGGGGTTTGTTTAGGAGATTAGCCAAACCGATGAGTGCATCTAGTTACAACTCACCGTCATAGCAAACCGACTTTGTAATCACATCCCCTTTTAGCCCCTGATGGAATGCAGTGATGAGTGTAGGCTTGTTGTATCTGCACTCAGTTTGGCACATACTCAAATGGAGACCATGAACCTTGTTTTAGGAACATGAGATTCTAACCAGCTAATTTGTCATGAGGGGTGTGATGGAACATCTTGTGAAACAGCCATATGATTGCACATTGTTCAACCAGACCTCAGTAGCCCAATCAAATGCCGTTGCAGTGAGCACTAGGATAAACTGGGATACCTTTTTTTTCAAACTTGATCTCTTGCAAAGACATGTGTTGTAACTAGGTTAGGTGTTGTAGCTTGCTAGAGAGGTTTCTTACTGTCTCTGAGTAGAGTATTTTTACACAAGGGCTTTGTGAAGTTTGTTAAAGCCTGTTGTTTATGGTGTTCTTAAAGTTATGGGCTAGGCAATACTCCTACTGTAAATGGGATGGTCAGGCACTATGCAATGGGATGGTCACTCACTCATCGTCTATACTGCTTTATCCTGTATTCAAGGTCACGGGGGGCCTGGAGCCTATCCCAGGAGGCTTAGGGCACGAGGCAGGGTACACCCTGAACAGGGTGCCAATCCATCGCAGGGCACATACACATACACACATACACACTATGGGCAATTTGGGAACGCTATGAGAGGAAACCGCAGTACCCGGAGGAAACCCACCAAGCATGGGGAGAACATGGAGAACTCCATGCACACAGAGACGGGAATCCAGCTTGGCCCGGGAATCGAACCCGGACCTCGGAGGTTCCAGGCGACAGTGCTAACAACTACACCACCGTGTCGTCTCTAAACCAAGCCTTGTAAAAATGTACAAAGCTCTATAGGCAAAATATTAAAAGAGAGAGAGAGAGAGAGACACATTGATGAAGTATTGAGGGGTTATTGAAAAGGTTGTGGTGAGCTGAGGATTATGAGAGTTGAAGTTTGCAAGTACAACAGTGACTAGAGAGGAGTTTGCTTAAATTATTGACAATGTATGGAGTACCATGTTTACTACCATTATATTTTAATACTGTGCTTCAATTTAATTTACAATTAGCTATTATTCTGGGCAACACTTCATTTGCAAAGCCTCATTTCTCACTCACAACTCAAACCAACTATGGTATATAGTCTTGAACCATAGTATAGCCTCAGATTTTTAGAAATACATCAGGCTATCTATCTTTAAATAGCATGTCACAAAAATATCAGTAGAGCCCGTGGCCATGTTATTTTTCATTTGTAATAAAAAGAAGAAGAATTTCTATTAATTGTAGTTACTAAATGGTTAGACTTTTATGGAAGTTTAAAGCCGGAAGCCTCACTCGGTTTATTGTTGTTGTTGTTTTCTTGCCGTAACTGGATCACATGTATTGCAAGCACATCCACATGGTGGCGCTGTGTCCTTAAACAGAGATTCTCAATCAGTGAGCAGTCAAAGAATGAATGATTAACTGGTGGATGGGTAGGAAATCCCCTCCATCTACTAGCATCCCTTTTCTAATGAGAAGAAAAGGCACTACAGACAGTCTCTCATTTCTCATTAGAAGGTCTTATTCCTCTTTTTCTGTCTTAAACTGTCAAACTGTCTGCTTGTGAAGTCTGTATAAACGTTTCAAGCTTAAAGAATTGGAATGACAAAGACAGAAGAAGAAAAAAAGATGGAAGAACAGTACGTTCCTCAATTCTCCAGAATCAGTACATCATAAAATGCTGTGTTTGTCAAATGCAAATGAAAGGCTGTAATCACTTTTATGTGGCCTCTGGGGCTGAGGATAAAAGCCGGGGTGACTCATTGGCTCACATTTGTTAAGCACATTCAACAGTAAAACAATCATCCTTTGCTCCTAGAGTGAGTCATGCAAACATGAAAGGTACAGTATATATGTGTGTGTGTGTGTGTGTGTGTGTGTGTGTGTGCGTGCACGTGCATCTGTACTTGTGTACAGGCAAAAAAACAACAACAATCTAATCAAATTACTATCATCGAACACAGTAGCGTGTGCATTAAAAAGACTGAGCTAGTGGATTGTGACAGCGCTCTAGCTACAAGTCTACATGAAAAATAGTGTCATGTTTTCATACCGCTGTTTTTCCTCTTATTCTCCTCAGCATTTCCCTGGAGTTTAGGCTTGCCAGTAACGGGAGATGACTCCTATTATGGGCCCATCACAATTTTACTCTCATTCTCATCTTTGTATCCGCCCCACCACAACAGCAACTGCTGCAAACACTGATACTGCCACTCATTAGAAGGACTGTATACAATATTTAAGGTTTAATGGTTTCATTTCATCCGTGATCTGAAGAGTGTGTCTAGAAGTGCTTAATGTCATAAGCCATTGTGTGACACTGGAAACAAAAACCGTGCCATTAGGCTGCTTCTGATAATTGCTATAAAAGGCGGCACACAAGAGTCCTGTTGAGTGAAAGTACATAGTGACAGGCCTGTATTGAGACATATTCAGTGGCTGTGGATTGTGCAAACAAAGAGCACCTTGCATCCCAACTCACCCAGCCCACATATGCAATACTGCTACTTTACCACACCACCATTTATAATTCGAACACAGACCCCTATTCAGAATAATCCTGAACACATTATTGCTTGAAGAAGCATAATGTTTACAAGCAATGTAATCAGTCAGTGTTATTTTCAGAATTCTCAAACTACAGGATTGAATGGCTGTAAGATGGTGACTACTTACATACATACTATCCTGGGTATATTCATCCTGGGTAGCGTCTGTGGGGAAATCTTCCCGTTTGACATTCTCTATCAGAATGGATATCTTAAATTTGCAATATGTTTGGGAAACTGGTCTCTGGGAAATTGAATCAGGAATTGTTGCTACTGTAACCTGGGTAGGAATCAAGTTCTTTAGGACTGCTGTAGGATATACTGTACTGTATGGTTACTTGGTGAATAATGTATTTATTCATACTGTATTGTATATGCTAATTAATGTACATTAATGTACACAGTTATTTGAACTGCCTGAATGAGCCAATTAAACAAACTTGATATCAAATTAAAAGAAACCAATGGGGCAACCGTACTTGTACAGCAAGTCAATTGCCAAACTATAACTCCTGTACATGTACAAGATTATTTTTTAAATAAAAGTTAGCAATTTGCAATAAATGTTCTATTAAAAAAAATCTGCTTTAATAATGTTTACATTATAAATCCATCTAGGAACCTCTGTAGTCCATCCAGGTAGGCCAAGGGTACCATTGTGTTTATTAATTTTGTACGACTGTGGTAGGACCTCTTGGCACGTTCATATACTATGGGGAATTTGGGAATGCCAATTAGCCTAATCTGCCTGTCTTTGGACTGTGGGAGGAAACTGGAGAACCTGGGGGGAAACCCACCAACTATGGAGAGTACATGCAAACTCCATGCACACAGACCCGATGCTGGAATCAAACTCGGGACCTGGAGGTGCAAGGCGACAGTGCTAACCACTGAGCCTCCGTATAGCCTTTAATAATGTCTGACCTTGATGCATAATTCCATAATTTCTAAATAACATCATGGAAATTGTAATGTTAATGTTTTAACAACTAAAGTACTTTCAGCAACATAGAAGTGTTCTTGAGACATCCTAAAGACAATAACTTTGAAGCTGAAGGTTTCTAGAGCCATGACAATAAACGTTAAAACATTCTGCTAAGCTAAAATCGTTCCCTCGTTTGTATCCAATATGTTTTACATAAACATTTTAAATGACATTTATTAAGAATGATCAGCAATGATTTTCGTTATCACAATGTGAAAAAATTACACACGTATTAATGATATACAGTTCCCTATAAGGCTTGGGGAAATATTTAACCAGTGCTGCACTAGAGTGGTTGAGTGAAATCGAAGCATTTTTCCTGGCACAGAGGTGAGCCTTGATCTTGGACAGTAGCACAGCCCTGGGCAAATTAGTGATCACAAGGCTGACAGCTGCTCTCTACATATCTCACCTGTGTGTGCAACCCAGAGGCTATATAGAACACAGTTATTCTACATATCAGCTCATAGGGCATAGTAGAGTTTGAGAGCTGAAGTGTCTGAGTGTGTGTTGTATGCAGATGTCTGTTGCTGGCACCATGAGACAACACATCCTTCATGGACATGCTAATGGGCCAGTGTTGCGCTAAGGTTCCCCTCCCATGCTCACTTCTCCTCTTCCTCCCCAGGGTGAGCAGGGCCTCAGTACCATTTGTGAAGTGCCATTAAGGTTTGCTCTCCATGTGTGAAATTGTTTTGATGGACTGTGATGGGCTAAGGAGAGCAGAGGCGATGCTTGGCTGCCTCTGCATGGTCATCCTGTCCTGTTGGCCACTACTAAAAGCCCTATTCAAATTCAACCATTAACGGGTGTGCTTGATTAAACAATGGAAATAATTAAACCTGAATACCGGGAAAGAAGCTTTTGGCTCACCGCAGCTTTGGTTATTAGCCACTTGATGACAAGGTGGAGGAGGATGTGTGGGTGTGGGTGTGTTTGTGAGTGTATACATGTGCGTGCGAGTGTGTATTTAAGTGCATTGATGGAAGGCCGTGAGTGGTACATAAGTGGCTCTGTTTCCATTCTGAATGAATCGGGCAAATACAGCTATTTGGCTGTTGAATGATTTCAGCTGGAATGTGTGTTTTAAAATGTGAATAAACCCACAGCAGCTTGTTTTCATAATGTCCGTCGCAGGTTGCATCCTGGATTACAGATTACCTAAACCTCCTGCATTTTTCCGATAGTGTTTGCTAAGCTTTGCCAGCCTCATTATTAGCTCAATCCAGTTAAATGTCCGCATCAATAAGAAATGAGCTGTCCATGGTCATGCAGGTCACATGACTGTGCCCCACCCTTGCTGCCAAAAGGCCCCAGCTAAGAGGAAAATGAAATATTCATCTCCTTCACATCCATAATTCAGCAGAAGGAGACAGGCAGCCATCATTTGTGAGGCCAGGCCAGGCAGATGACCCCCTGATTAGAGTGCCACAGTCCAATTCACACCACAGGAGAGATGGGGAAAGAAGGACAGCATGTATGTCTGCTGGTTTTGAAGAGTGGCACTCATGTTTTTTGATGCTGGTTCAGTACAGCCGTGCTTAGGTGCTGAGAGTCAGGAGATTAAACACAGGGATGTTTCAACTTGAACAAAGATGTTGAAATGGATGGGTGGTCGGGTGGGAAGCAGGTGAATCACAAAATGAGTTTTAACAATAAAAAGTGGGCACAAAGGACAAAATGGCCAGGTCAGGCAAACTGTGAATATAATTAACCGCGTAGTTAAATACAGATGTTTTGCCTGTTCCTTTCTGTCTATTTCACAGATAGAGAGCCTGTCTATATCTGACTTGTTTTTGTGTGTGTGTGTGTGTATCTGTATCTCAGAGAATGCACATGTTTGTTTGGTGCATGCAGTGCACAGTAATTAGCATCTTTGACATTGTTCTTGCCTGCCAGGCTAATCTGTGTATGAGGCGCTTATCAGCAGTGGTGTTTACTGAGTGTGTCTGTAGGCTCAGGGGTCCATTAGCCTGCTGCTAGTCCTCCACTCACGTCTATTGTCCATCGTGACGCCTGGCCACAAAACCAGGCCTCATGTCCTTATTGTTGAAGAACAATCGGTCAAGACAGCCATCAGCAGGCAGCGGGCAGATGGCCCCATTCAGTAGTGTTAACAATACAAATAGCTCGACCCAGAGTACAAGCCTGGATCCCAGTGATGCCTGAACCTTGCACTTCCAGAATCCAGGGCTGATTTCCAGGGAGAAAGAACAAATAAATTGTGTCCTTGTTGCAAAGTAGAGCCTGTTAAGCCTGATGATGAGTGACATATTTCTTCTGTACTTTTGTCAAAGTCAATAGCTAATCGATGAATGAGAAATTAGAAGTGTGATTTTTGTGTTTGAAAAAAGACAGACAAGCTAATGGCTGACAACTATGTGAAATCTGGGTGCGAGTCTGTCAAACGTTCTTCACCGTGCAACAAAAAAATAGCTGTCATTCAAATAAGGCACCAGAGTATTTGGTTGTCACAATTAAACATGCATGCATTTAACCAAAATGTACAAACTGAACTTGATTTCCAAAAAATAAAAATGACAAAATCCAGAGCATTGGACAAAAATCTTTCACCTGCATGAGCCTGGAGTTTATTCGGTCTGCGTTTGAATCTGCTCACGCAAATCTGGCTTATGAAATGAATCCCCAAGGCATAGATGGAAACATTTGCATTTGTATGAAGGCAATGTGTGTTGTCTGTGCTTGTGCTAAGGAATTTCTATGAAAGTCTATAATAAAAGAAGACTTTATTTAAAAAAAGAAAAAAAAAAGGTTTGAAATTTTATACACACGCCATTGTGCCAGCCCTGAGGGCCTACATCACAGAGTGCAATGAGGTGTGCTAAAGTGCAGATTCAAACAGTATGCCTAATATCACTGCTTAAATCAAACATTATTCATGAATACATAAAAGAAGAGATAATTACATAAATTAAAGCAATTTCCACTGGCCTATAGCCCTTTATGAGGACTGAATTTATAACCGCCAGTGCAGTTACTCCGGTCTTCGGGATGTGCGTTAATTGAATAATGGCCAGTGGCAGCTGGCGCGGCTGCTGAGAGCTCGTGTGGAATGCGATTGTTGTGCTGCGCCTTGGTCAATCTGCTCGGATCAAAGTAGAGGGAGGAGGAGCTGAAAGGGCAAATGGAGGAATGTTTTCAAGGCCCCAGAAAAGCTCATATGAATTCAGGGCATGTCTCTCTCAGGGAACACTCTGTATTAGCAGGGGAATGTGTGGGAGTTGGGGGGAAAATGTCTTTTCTCAGTAAATCTGCTCTAGTTAGAACATGGTACGTTGTGTGTAAGACTGACACAGGATTGAAAAATGATGAACTGCTGCTAATGGTGATCCGAAGAAGGGAGGATGGATAAGTGGATAGTGGGGAGAAGGTGGATCGAGAGTAAAGGGGGGGTGGGGGGGGGGTGATATGAGGCAGCTGTTCTGTAAAGTCAAGGAAGACCAGACACTGCAGGGGAGAGGAGCAGTGGGAGGGGAAGCACCTGCCTC
This sequence comes from Dolichallabes microphthalmus, assembly GCA_026413445.1. Classification (NCBI taxonomy): domain Eukaryota; kingdom Metazoa; phylum Chordata; class Actinopteri; order Siluriformes; family Clariidae; genus Dolichallabes; species Dolichallabes microphthalmus. The sequence goes on from JAOTQY010000032.1 coordinate 1,749,771, forward strand.
TCTTTCTCTCTCTCTCTCACTTATTTTTCTCTCTCCATCAGTTCCTCTCCCTCCTTCTGCTTCCCTCATTCCTGCCAGATCAAATGAGCTCCATCTCTGCATAGACAGCAGCAGGGGGAAGAGTCCCAATGCTTTTGAATGGGGATCATGTGTGGCGTCAAAGGTAAAACAATGCAGCAGCACAAACTTGTTTTCTTTTCATTTTAATCTGTGTTAAAAATATCAGGAGCCCAAGCTGTTCAGGTTGAGCGCTGCATCAAGGCAGTAAGCTTTATCTGAACTGCTTCAGAAATAACCTTTAAAAAGTTGGGAGAAATACAGTAATACCCACAATGTGTAACTAAGCACGTCCAACTCAGAATTGTTTTACTTTAAAACGTTTAAACCAGAGATTTTAGAAATGAGGTTTGCTCCTAAAGTTACAGCCATAAATTTTGCTATAAAACAGCTTTGTTCTATCTTCACATCTTGGAATGAGATCTCCATGTAGTGAGTCGACTACAAAGTTACTTTGGTCATATATATATATATAGTAAATTAGATAGATACATAGATAGATAGATAGATACAATATATATATGTAGGTACAATAAATGTTATGTAGTTTGATTGTTTCTCACTCTCACTCACTCATCTTCTATACCGCTTTATCCTGTATTCAGGGTCACCGGGACCTGGAGCCTATCCCAGTGGGTACATCCTGGACAGAATGCCAATCCGTGTCAGGGCACACACATAGACACACTCACACACTCATTCACACACTCATTCACTACGGGCAATTTGGGAACTCCAATTAGCCGAACCTGCATATCTTTGGATTGTGGGAGGAAATCGGAGTGCGTGGAGTGTAATGTACTTGGAGTACTTGTAATGTGCAAGTGGGGTTTGTGAATGATTGTGTGTACAGTTCACACAGATAGATGCATATCTCCTACAAGTACTGCTTGAAATCTTCTGTAAATGTCAATAATTGTTACGCCCTTATTCACAATAAATCCCCCCCCCCACCCTTAAAAAAAGTCCCGTTTGACTTGAACACCCTTCTTAAAATGACCTTTAAAGAAAGAACAGTGAGATCTTAAACAAGGTTTAAATATACTCTTTCTTAATCTTCCAACGCAATTGTTTTGCACTAAGAGTCAAAGTTTAGTGTTTATATTTGTGTGCATTTATTAGATTTATTGCGAGACAGCTGTAAGTTGATGTGTAACGCACCTCTGTAAATTCTGTTTCCAAATAAAACATAACAGAAAATCAAATCAAGTGAATCCTGACAGATTATTCTGTTTGGCTTCCCTTCATCTTCCGATCCTGGCCACCAAACATCTCTTCTTTTAGCCGTGTTTGTGAGGAGGTGTAATTGCGGTGCATTTATTCCCCCTCGGTGCACAAGAGAGCTTTGAGCTGCAGCATTACTCCAGTAAACAAAAAAAACACTCTGATGTAACACTGACTGCAGAAATCCTGGCCAGCCACTTCAAACACACCACACTCACAATATGTTCTAATGAGACTGTTGCCTAAGGCCTAAATATGGATTCATTCATCATGGATAATTTAAGATTTAATTAGTGCACAAAATGATTTACTTTTTAGTTTGCTCATGTGATTTATGTGACGTTGTTCCATTGGTGTCAGCGCAGTAACTTGTTCTTGTTCAAGCTTTTCCATTCCCTCTGCAAGTTCACCACTTGCTTATCACCCCACACATCTATTAGTCAACGGATTTGAAAAGAGAAAGAGCTTTTCCATCATTAATCCTTTGTGAATGCTAACTGCATAATTGAAACTAGAGCAAAAAGCCATTCTTTTTACACTTTGCAATCTTGAGCTCTCTGATCCTGGGAGGGACGATGTGAGCTGCAGAGGCATCTTCATTGCGTATTCAGACCGAGAGTAAGAAAGCTAATCCACTCAACTGGGAAGCTCCCATCATTAGGATCATTTATAAGCAGTAACATGACCAGTATTTAAGAGCACTGACGTATAGATGGTACAGTAAGTGAGATACAGAGACATATGGAGATTTCATATGAAGGTGGCTAAACAGTAAGAGTAATGACAACTGCCAAAGTAATCGGGGGTAAGTTCAAGCCGAAGTAAGCTGGCATACATTTATTTTCTCAAAATGTATACATGCAACTGTGACTCCATTTGCAAAAATCTTTTCATTCTGTCTATTTGAGAAAAAATGTACAAACAGATTCTTTCACTCTTGATTGAGATATACATGATTTTTCCACCATGTTTGTTTTATACAGTACTGTATAAAAATATTGAGACAACCCTCATTTCTTCATATTCAATAAAATTAAGAAATGTAGATTAAATGAATGAACTGGGAACAAATGTTTTACAGTAATAGGTTGCAAAGTGCCTAAACACAACCTCAGCAGCTACCTTTTTTCCCCTCTCATCTGTTCCAACCACTCAATACTGTGCATCATCAGTATACTAATCACTGGCCAGGAGTATCTGTCACCATCTGCACCTGTTTCTCACTGGTTCGTGCCTTAATTTTGTTATGACCGGATGATTCATGGGTCACCTGTGACTTAACAAACCAAAAAACATTCATGTTCAACTGGTCATGTTCAGAGACTGGACTGAAAATGAGAGCCAAAAACTCGCCAAAAATGAGAGCGAGAACAATAATTCAGGAAGCCTGGAGAACTATTCCTCTAGACTACATTGAAAATATATATGCAAAAAATATATAATTTATATACAATGTTTTTATTTAATATTTGATATAGTATACAAAAAGTATATAATACATGCTCGCTTCATGGCAAAATAGGAAGAAATGAAGGATGGGAAGTTTTTTTGCTTAGTGTTAAAATATGATGATTATA
>JAOTQY010000032.1:1835869-1848134 GCA_026413445.1 Dolichallabes microphthalmus
GCTATTTTGAAGAAACTAGAATATAAAACATGTTTTCAGTTATTTCACCTTTTTTTGTTAAGTACATAACTCCATATTTAGCTCTCCAAATCTCTTTCATAGTTTCGATGCCTTCAGTGAGAATCTACCAATGTACATGGTCATGAAAATAAAGAAAACACATTGAATGAGTGAAGATGTGTCCAAACTTTTGGCCTGTACTGTATATTCATGTAATATTTTTATATATTAATCATAACTTACCAACATTTCATTACTTTATTCATCTTTAATAACTTCTACATCCTGGTGATGCTCATAGTTTATCCGAAGCCAACCCTGAGAACAGGGTGCATAAGGCGGAGATAAACACTGGCACCACTGACCCAGCAGGGTACATTTCATTAACCCAAGCTATCTATTCAATTTTGTGCATTTCTCTGTTGGAACAGTATGCGAAATGCTCCCAGATTAATCAAAGTGGTTATTATACATGTATATTTCATGCGTATTGATTTTGCTTGGGTTCATTTTGTGCCAGCTTCATTGGGTTGAAAGGAATGAATGTACCACATCAAAAAGCATCTGGCCTTGTGCTTTACACTTGACCTATTAACTATTGTTTAAAAATTAACTATTGGTAGGTTTTGCCCTTGATTCAAATTCAAGTACTGATCTAGTTTGTATATAACTCCTTAGACGCACTCTTTCAATTACATTACTTAGACTTCAATATGCTGCAGTATACACTTCAATATACTTCAATATGTTACACGAACCAAACGCGTGCCTAATCTTACACATAATGATTCATAGCAACACTGATAAATGAGTAAAATAAATAACCCACAAGATTTCTTTCCCAGTTTGAGAATTTATGTGTTACTCTGGATGTTCCAGAATATGTTTAGAACAGCTGTACAAAACCTGGATAGCGAAAAACTGGAACACTGAAAGTGGCATCACCTGCCAAAAAAATGCAAAGGACCTGCTGCAGCTCAATCTCTTGCTGACATGCACACATTTACAAGCAAGTACCGTGGAAGCTGTTAAATCCACCCTGTCTTCTAGTGAACAAAACAGTGTGGGGGAGTAAAATATGCCCTAAACTGATCACACAAAGAATCTGACATGGTGCAGGGTGGCTGTAAAGGAAGTACCAATTTTCTCTTCGTGTGGGGCTGTGCAGCTTGGTAACAGCTCTTGCTGTCATCATGATGCCCTTTGTTGCAGCTGGTCAGAAAGACAGTGAAACCTAAAGAGCAGGAGAGTAGAGCGGATCTTTCTTGCCACCTCCGCTCATGTCAGTAAGCGTACACATTCTTGATGCCACCAGGAGACATAGGCCTCCATTAACAGACGAGGTCTAGTCTGGCTTAGAGGGACAGAGAGTGGGAACAGGCTCCTGCTGAGACAGCTTGAGCAATGTGAAATGTGACTGACTCAACCTCCCTCAGCACCTAAAGAGCAGATGGAAAGGCGAGGTGAGAAAGCTCAAAGGGTTTACAAGATGGCCATTCGGTGCTACAGTGCTAACTATTCACCATGCGCCTAACCTGCTGCTGAACCCACCCACTTGATCTCTACTGAGCGGAAAAAGCAATATGTACTTTAAACAGAATTGCATAAGTGAAACCAAAACAACGATTATAAATGGAAGTTTCGGGGAAACCAGTTAGCATAACTGAAAAAAATCTTTCTACTCCTCATTAGGCAGAATTTATTGTTTCAATGCAATTCACTTACTCACTGCTAATTCGTTCAGGGACTTGTGAAGTTGCTTATTGGTTGCTTTCGTTAATTGATAAGCGTGTTGCCAGCAGGGTTATCATTCACCAACGAAAACTATTTGCAATCTACAATGCTTAGGTTTCCCTGAGAAAAACGCTCACAAACACTGCAACGTCCAGCTGTTATAAAGGATGTAGTTCCCATCAGCAGGAAGTGGCTCCCTGACTCCTACAACCATGCATCCTCGAGACTACCAGACCACAGCCCAGTGATAAATCACATCCCGAAACAATAGAAGACATCATGGTGTGAAATCCGATCTAAAGCCTTTTAGGTCAGAGGTGAGGCATGAAATATCCCCAGAGATCAAGGCCGTGACCACGAAATGAAGTTCAGCTAATTTAACTTTCGGACAAAATTCCAAGCTTCCCTTTATGCCCTATTTCTCTGCCTTTTCTCCTTTATAATCCATGCCTTCTCTCTGCTCCTAGCATTAGGAATCTCCCTGTGTATCATCCCTTTTATGGTGGCAAGCATGGTTACGGAGGCATTGACGAGGGGAGGCAAAGCCTTCTGAGACGTAATCGGTCACAGTCTCAATGTGCCTGGAGGGGCCATGCTGTCTAAAGCTTAACATGACCAGGCTATAAGAAAACCCAGCACCCTTTCTGTTCTGGTTACTAGGGTGGTTACTTTTGGGATTTAGTGATATGGAGCTCTGTCATTATAAACCATGTGGCATGCTCCACTATTGGTTGATTGGAAATGAAGTCTGAAAACTCTGTGCTGAATCTGCTGTTTGGTTAGGACAAGTGGCCAAACCCATAATGCAGGATGAGTGATCCTCAACTCGAGTGAAAAATTCGAGTTGACTGGAAACAATGACAGTTGTGGTAAACACTTCATTTCCACTGAGAAAAGCCGACTCCGGAAATAATCGGTGAAATGCATTGGAGTAACTCTGTTTTTCAGTAATTTCGAGCTATGTTTGGAACATCAATATGATGTGAACATGATGCAAAGCTTAATTAATACCCCTGTCAAAACGCAAACAAACACATATTCAGTACTGTGCAAAAGTCTAAAGCCGCACCTCATCTCTTTATATTGTGCTAGAGTCAAACTTTCTTGTATTTCTTTATGTAGTCATGAGGAATAGATCTCCAGGCAAGCAATTTTTATATTGTATTGTTAGACATTTTGTAGCCTGTCACAGTAAACATTTGCTCATATTTCCTATTATTTAACTGTATTTAATTTGAAGAAATGAGGAGACGGTTTTGACAGTACTATACTTCAACTTTTACCTTTCGTTTCTGTCTGAAATTAGGCTGAGAGATCCAAATCTCCTGCTATGTTATCATTAGGCAAGAAAGCTGCACAGACAGAGTGGGGTCGTAATTCTCAGCTGTGTTACATGAAAAAATTCTGGCTATGAATTCAAAGCAGGAGGAGGTACTGTAACATGAAGATCAGACAAGCATCACATAGCACTCTGGGAGGAGACACGTCTGGATGCCTTGTCACACTCTGCATAGACGATCCATAAGCAGGTCCTTCTGCCTTGAGAAGTTAAAATTTGCACTTCAAAAGCTGAATTCTATGAAAACTAAACCTTAAACAACATGCATGAGTGCATATAGAGAGGGATGGAAGCAAAAAAACAAACAAAAAAAAGAGAGAGAGAGAAGAAAAAAGGTACTGTATGGCATTTATGCTGTACTTTTCCATGAGAAATGCTTTTCTATCTCTGTTAGTTCGGAGGTTTTGAAGCCTCTGTAGGAGGCTGGCACAGTATGTGTACGTGTGTGTGTGTGGGTGATGGATGGTGGCGTTGAAACAGTGTGTCTGCTTTCTTGGGTAAGTAACCAGGAGGTGTGGGGTCATTCAGTTTAAGCAACTGTGTACGGATAGGCTTGTATATACAAAAACAGATTTTGTCTTTCTGCTCTTAGTCTGCCGAGTAAATATGCAAAATAAATATGCAGAGGTTAAGAAACTGAATGCATTAGCACAAAGTTGATGCAAATAAGATGCTTCGGTGAAAGTGAGTGGCAGATATCAAGCAAGAGTTTTGAGCTCTTTCAGCACTTAATTCTTGCACAGGCAAAGTGAAGAAAATATTTATGTGTTTTGTCAATAAACCATGCCCGTGTTTGTTTGGTATAAGAAATTAAGGCACCATGGCCAAATTGTCCTCCCACGACAGCTCATTAAATGTTTTCTCATGCTCCAGCAGGAGGCAAACGAAATATTTTCTCTCAACCAAAGCGGTAACTAAATTAGAGTTTATTGTCAAATTTGTTCCACGTGCCATCCGTGACATAATTTAATACCTTTTAATAAGCCTTAGCCAGCCAGTGGCTAAAGTGATTTCGCATCACAAGTTACATCTGTTTTTAAAAGCAAGCTTTTCGTTATGGACAAAAACAATTATTAAAACCTTAAAACTAATTTCAGCAGTTAAAAACTATTATTTTGCTGCTTAAACAGCCAAGAAAAAAAGTGCAATTTACTTCTCAGGAATATTTACAAGACGTGCATAAAGTAGTCTACAGGCTTTTTTCTACATATTGTTTATTTTATGTGAGCATAATATTCTGTAGAGATAAATGATCATCTAATTGCTTTTGCTAAATCTGGAACACAAGACCTCGACTGATGTTCATATTTCTGATTCATCTTGACAAAAATGAAATTAGTTTAAAAAAAAAAAAAAAAAAAAAAACCCTACGAGGAGAATTCACAGAATGAGACCCCTCACTGAAACTCTGTCTGGCACAGATTTATTACTTTTCTTACAGAGACATTTGGAGTCCTAGAGGACTATTAATTGGAAGGTGAAAGCTCAGAGAAAGCACCGCAGGGTTCCAGATGACAGCAAACAGAAAAGACTGGCACAGAATTGATGACTGGGTCTCTCCTGGTGGAAACGACTCTGAAGGTCAGCCAAAGCGAGACAAAATGATATAGACGGACAAGGAAAACGTACTCTGTCAAGGACGGTGAGAACCTTTCGATTTTGTCTTTTGGCAAAGGTGCAAAAGAAGTAAGTATTTCACCACTCACAATAAAAGCTGCACTATTATAGCAAGGCAGGTGAAGACAATGAGGGAAAGTTCCTTCAGTGCAAATGAACCCAATATTCCTGAATCATGAAACACCTTGCTGTGCTGAAGGCAAACTCTCGTTCTTAATTCTCACCTTTTCCCCATGAGGCTTGCAGGCTTGGCCAGACCCAGGTTGCTCTTGTTGGGCTGCTTCTTGCGGCGGGTGAGCTTCTTCCGTCCGGGGACAACATCGGACGCTTCCTCTGTCGTACGTGTAGGGCTGCTACTGCCTTTGCTGTTCAGGTCTCGCAGTACGTCATAATTGATTTTGCTCGAAATCTTCTTCTGTTCCAACATCTTCTCTATCGCCTCTCCTGCAGTGCTGGCCCGAATGGGCTCTCGTCTTTTGGACGATTTTTTGGGCTGCATAGTCACAAAAGAGAGCAAATTCAACAATCTGGAGGGACAGAGTTCTGAACTGGAAAAATGCACAAAGACTCAGTACTGATTAACTGCTCTGCATTGTGGACGATCCTCCAACTTATTCTAAACAGGAACAGATATAGATCACTCGTTTGCAGAGCCTAGATTCAGTCCTAAGGCTAAAACGGATACTTATTCACAGAAACCTATTGCACAGCGGATGATGGAAACCCCACCAATATTAACAGGCAGCCTGTGAAAATGATTCAGCTCATATGATCACGTGTGCACTCCAAAGCCAGTGTTTATGTTTCAGAGCGGAGCAAATCCCAGCATGCCAGCTCTGACTTCTGTACATGCTATGTGGACCCTGTCCTCAGCATCTTATTACAGGTTTGTCGGTGAAGATAAGACCTTTAACAAAAAGGTTAAGTGCGCACAGAACAGGGAGTCTGGGCTAACACAAAGGTGTAGTCGGGTTCACATGAAAAGGGTGTGGATCTCAGGGTCTAGCATGATAGCAGGGCAGGAGCCAGGACACCGGCGTAGGGTTGTCACAAACCTGATACACTCACCTTCTCCTTATAGATTCCTTGCTCTTTCTCTTTGGCTATCCTCTCTTCCTTTTCTAAAAAAAAAAAATCAAAATATCAATTGTTGGAGGCAGGTGTTTATCTCGTCTTTGACTAGATAATTAAAGAACGAAGAACAAAATCCATAATAGTGTTGAATGATGTAATATTTTAACATACTGTAATAAATTATGTCTTATGATGATGACAATATACTTTAGAGAAGATATAACATTTTTACAACACTAACCAATTAAAGTCAGTTACAAACAAAACAACTGATTAAACATTAAAATATATTTTAACTGAAATGTTCAAGTTCACCTTCTTATTCTGTTTAAATTGTTTATTATAAGTATAAGTTCATGTTTTTACCTGTTATAGCACTGTATATATTGTATTGTATATATTGTGTATATTTAAAACATACAGTACTATATTACATGATACAGTGTGTGTTAAATAACCACTATATTTGTTTCACTAATTTAAATGGTGGAACGACATTCCAAGAGTTTATATTTTATATTTTTATAGTTTGTAGTTTATATTGTATTTCCAAGAGTCTATATTTACTAAAACTGTAGTGGGTTGGTGGGTCGGTAGGTAGGTAGAAAATTGTAAGAATCCTTAATAAAGATTAAAAATTTAAAGCTAAAATTTCATAATGAACAAATGAGAGAAATTTTACTTTTATTGTGAGCACAAATTAAAAACCTGCATTATAACAATGGATAAAACCCTACAATCGGTTGCCAAGCAATCTCTCCAGATCCACCGTGGTCCTAGGTCCATCCCACTAGACAAGTTATCAGTTGGGGACCATGTCATGTCAAAACTTTGATTGTATTTTCTGCATAATTATTCTTTTTACACCCCGAGTGTGTGGTGCAAAAAAAGACTTTCCTGAACATGAACTCCAGTACTGTGCAAACTCCAGGACTGATCTATAGGCAGAAGTTTTTTTTAACTTCTTAATTAATCAAGAACATAGACATTTATATAGCCACTGAATTATGTATGCAGGTCGCCACACTTGCAGCTCATTTCATTTGTGTATTCTTTAATCATCCCCATGCTGATGAATGACCAAGCGAACTTGGCCTCTGCGTCACTTCATATTTATACACCGGTGAGAGACGATACCATGGATGATTACTTAAGAGTTGTTTAACATAGCAAACATGCTTCTGCTATATTAATATTAATTTATAGGTGTTACAAAATTTGTGACACATATAAATATTGTTAGAAAGTAAATTTCAGTGCATTGTTTTGTCCTGGAATAAGGTTATTTCAATTAAATATGATGACAATTTTTATTTGTGGTGCCAATATTTCTGGACCGGATTGCACTTGGTTTGACAGCAGGTTACAGTCGATATCAGAATTAAAAAGGCTTCCTGCTAGACCTACAAGGATGTAACAAATGAAACTCACGGATAATGAATTATGCTTCATCTCAGATTTATTCATATCCGAAAGCTGGAGGAAGGGAAAAATCCTGAAATTTGATTTGAAATTCGCTCACAGGTACTAGCTCACTTTATCTAATGGGTTTTTAAGGCAACAAATCTCTTCACTTCATTAAGCTCTATTTTTACCCCAGACATTCCCCTTCTCTGGGCTTCACACCTGCTGGGCTGATAGCCATCTGTACCGCGAGAACCAATGGTGTGTTAATGAGTGCGCTAAGCTCATCTCTCTGTTCTCTTACCTTTCTGCTCCTGTAGATACTCTTCATTTTGCTTCATCCACAGCTCTGTCTTAGCCTGCACCTCCTTCTCATTGAGCATGTACTGCACACAAGAGAGCAGAATTGATAAGGGGTAATGCTACACAGCAAGACTGCAAGATCTCAAATCGTTCTCTAATGAGCTGATTAACCCGTAGTGCGTTCAGGCAAGCGGGTTGGTGAACATAAATTACAGCATCACCACCTAACAGGCTGTAAGAGCTTAGAGATGGGGGAGGCACAGGGGATGTTTCATGCTTCTCTTTAGTCTTTATTATGTGTATGAGGCACAAACCTTTTCCATCTCATTCTCGTCGATGCCTTCCAGGTCGAGCTCACCATTATCTGACTTGTCTTCTGCAGACACTGAAAGGAAAAAGGTATACTGTACATTAAACAATGTTTTAAAGTACCATGATATGATATGTTATTCTACTTCATTTGCTGTTTTATAATTTTTATCTCTAACAATGATATCTGTTCTCATGACCCCTTAGGACCTCGCTCTATATGCTCTCTCTTCATTCTAGAACCCGGGCCTTCAGCATGGCAGGTGAAAAACCTACCACTGTACCACCAATGCCTTCCAAATATGACTATGGTATAAAAGTAAATGCAATACATATATAAATGAGGCAACAAATTAAACAATTCCAAATTTATTATTATAGTATACTTATTTTCACAATGTTTTATTGTCACCTTTTACTCAGATATTTAAAAATAGTAGGTTTTATTTTTTTAATTCCTTTTTCTCAAAAGACAACTTTCACTTCATAATGAGACGTTGCTGTGGGAAAAGATGACAGAGAACAGAACCCTCTGGGACAGCCTGTTATTGGAAAATAGTCTTCAAGGTGATTGGAGACATTGGCCCAAACATCACACATTGACCCTGAAGTTGATCATTTTCCTTTAACGGCACATTCTGTCTCATCCCTTGCTTCATCTGAGTAACATATAATCAACAGCTTTTATAAACTTGCTGTTAAACCATGAGTTCGTGTAGTCAACCAGCAACATAACGAGCGTATTTGTTCACATACTTGCCTTATATACTACGCATGGTATTGGATGCATGAAATAACCAAACATGGAGTTTAGTTTTCACATTCACAGTTAACTGGTTTGACATGCATCATCACTGTCTAGCAGAAAAGATAGATCATACAGCTGTGGGGACTTTTCTTTAAAACCTTCTGCCATTTTTGAAGTGCACATTAATTTCTGAAGATGTACACAAGCTACGCACAAATCCAATGCACCATCCTTAGCTGTTGGCACCATAACTCCGCACCTACAAGGTTGGGGATCCAAATTTTGCCTCTGGTCTGTGTGTGAAGTCTGCATGCTCTCCCCATGCTTTGTGGGTTTACTCCAGTTTCCTGCGCTCAGTCAGAAGACATAGTGTATCCTAGTGTGTCCGGGCATGGCTACGGGTTGGAACCCCACCCATGTCACTGCCTTGTCCCTCCTTTCAGCTTTCCGGGATAGCCTCCAGGTCCCACACGACATGGATAATAATAAGCGATTGAATATTTCTTTCTGTTTTACCTTTCTATATTGAATAAACCTGTGACTTTAACCTCATCAAGCATAAAGAGGACAGAACATGGGCTAACCTTAATCCTTTGCAGCAGTAGTGACTTTACCCTTTAGGAAGACACAAGTGCAAAGTGTCACTGTGCAGATGACAGATGACATTTATAAAAAGCAGGCAGTGGCTGTTTATCTGGTCTTCCGGCCAAGCTTTCCCATTAACCCAGCAAATGCCCTGCAGCATGATTTAGTGATTATCACCAGGACACACAAGCAGGGAGATAATTCAGCTTAGTGACTAATTTCTAAATGAAACAGAATCAACTGCCTGCTTGACTGGAGGCTGGGAGAAAACAAAAGGAGGGAAGCCACGGAATTCCAGTTGTAATTAGACCGCTGTTCATTAAGGAGACGCGTCACTGATGTGCAGCTCTGTCAATAACACATGCCCCTGCCAGCTCTGTTCAGTTATTAATCATAATTAGCAAAAAAAAAAAAAAAAAAAGGCTATGTGAAAGAACTTATTTATTTATACATTCATTTTTTTATTCTAACACTTTTTCAAAATGATCCAAACTGTAATCTGTTTATATGTTTGCTCAATTTACACATTCAGGCAACTAGAAAACTACGCTGTACCATTAAAAGATTGCGACCTATTCAGAGGACACAACTGTCTGGTGCGCTAAACACAATTAGCATTTATAATAATGGACGTGTTCATTTCAGTCAAAAGGGTAAGAAAGTACACAATGTCATAAAAGGAAACTCAAAATGCTGACTTTTAAAACGGGTCAGTCTACAAGCTTGCAATTTAAGCGCTAAATGGAAATAGAAAAGAAAGCTAGAAAAATTTCTAGCATACACTCATTAGCTAAGTTTAGATTAGCAATATAATGGGTTATGATTAATTAATTGAGGAAGCCAAAAATCAATGATTCCTGACCAATCATGGTGAATTGTGGAGCTCTATCAGATACTAATCCAGTATCAGCATCAGTCCTTATGTAATTAAATGCAGAAAACCCATACTAAAAAAAAAAAAACAGTGCGCTCACACAGGAGTAGCTTATTGTCATAGATCACTATTGAATATCACTACTACAGATGAATCATATTGAATAATTCTGCAATCTGGATGTGGAATAAGTAAAGAATTCCTATGAATATATTTCTACCTGAAGCTTAAATGATGAAGAGCTAAACTACTGCACTTCAGCATAGCATGGCGCATTCGGTTTTATTAGGCGACTGACAGAAAAAGCTTTTTCCCTGATAATTAAGAGCGGCGAGAGCAGCGCGAGGAGGTCGACCTGCGATATTGCTGTGAATTAGATGAGCCTCTGTGGATCAGGATCTCTGCAGATGTTCATTATCCAAACCGATTGGTGCTTTCGACATGACCGACATCTCAAACACACACACAGTTATCACAAATCCAAGAAGAAAACCTAGACCGAGGAACAACTAGGACTGAGAAGTTCTGATTTTACATATGGGATAGGGAAGAAAATTGGGTCACAGTCTGCCAGATAGCTTATGCTCCCTTTCTTGCTTGTGTGAAGTCATTTCAGATTCAGCTTGTAAGAGATTAGAGACACGCGTACAAAAGGAGCTTTCACAAGCCTGCCATTGTTCTGTGATAGCAAACATACGAAGAAAATCTTACAATTATGATAAAACAGCCCGGGAACTGCCAAAGCCCACTATCACGAATAGCCGATTGGAAATCCAACAAACGTGAGTTAAAGGTCCTGCCCCTTTGCACCACAGCTACAGCTATCAGTCTAACTACATACTTTCCACTTTTGTAACATGATAAGCACTGTGCAAGGTTATCACTAGACATAGCTTCCATGGCTCAGTACGAAGGTTTATTATCAGTTGCTGCTTGACAATCTCAAGGTCAGAGGTGATGAACAATTACTGTACTCATATTTTAACAAATTAGATACTCACTGACCTGTGATGATTCAGTTGATTGTTTTAACTTTAATAATTCAAATAAACCCATTAAACAGGTAGACGAAATAGCAGCCATGGCTCCTGGGACATGTTATATCTAGACGACTGTTTTTTTAATTTTATTATTATTATTTATAACGTCATTAGAAAAAAAATTAATCCTTATTGATTTCACTCTGATTCCCACCACTTGCTGCACTACACACATCGGTGCCGTTGTGCAATTAAATCTGAAAGTGGAACGCTTTTCATAGGGACCAATTAGCATGCTCGGGTGACAGATGGTCTTTTCCGAATCAGGAACATGCATGTATGTGGAAACATTGCTGAAACCAAATAAAAAGCCAACTTAAAAGCCTCCCGCTGTAAGTAAAAGTCACCTTCTGGTTAAACATGTCGACAGAAGGTGAAGACAGGCTCTAATAATATGTGAGGACAGAACACGAGACCTCTTGGCTGAAATGATGGTCAAGGACTGATGGTGCAGACACAAGGTGCTGACCTAGAAACCTTGTTAGAAGACGATAATAAGCATGTGCTTGTTATTAAAATTACATTCACGACCATTTTAAGCCTAGTCAGTTCCTAGGAAACCAAAAGATGGGACTGGGAAGTACAGTAGAGCTTTCAGCAGAAACCTGACCAAACCTGTTAATTATTGAATTCAGATGTTTCAATCAGACCCCTTATCCCCAGTAAAGGGCAATCTTAATTCTTTAACATATCAAGACAAAAGATTGACAATCTTGGACAAAACTATGATTGCAAATGTGTCGCAACAGTTTCAAGACGGCACTTTTCTATTCCAACATGAGTGTGCCCCAGTGCACAAAGCATGGACTTTAAAGACACGGTTTGATGAGTCTGTTGCAGATAAACTTGACTGGCCCCCACAGAGCCCTGACCTTGAACTGGAACAGAGAATGCAAGCCAGGCCTTCTCATCCAACATCAGTGCCTGACCTCATAAATACAAAATGAATAAGCACGCATTCCCACAGAAACACTCCAAAATCTTGTGAACAGACTTTCAAGAAAAGGGGAAGCTGTTATTGCAGCAACTCCATATTGATGTATATGTATTTGGATACATTGTAGGTTTGGCCAAATACTTTTGTCCATATAGTGTATGTAGGGCCAGGGGTAGCTCAGTGGTTAAGGCATTGGACTACGGTTCGGAAGATCCCAGGTTCAAATCCCCACAACCACCAAGTTGCCACTGTTGGGCCCTTGAGCAAGGCCCTTAACCCTCAACTGCTCAGATGTGTAATG
>JAOTQY010000032.1:1868840-1880086 GCA_026413445.1 Dolichallabes microphthalmus
TGCATCCAGTGGCTGGGGGGTTTGGGCACTGGCTGGGAATCGAACCCGGGCCTTCCGCATGGCAGGCGAATCACCTATACCACTGAGCCACCAGTGCCCTATGTGATGGACAAAAACATCCAATCCATGGAAGTCCCATCCCATAACTTTACAGGACTTAAAGAATTTGCTCATAATGCCAGATACCACAGCACACTTTCAGACATATTGTGGAGTTCATTCCTCAATGGGTCAGCGCTGGTTTGGTGGCACAAAGGGCACATACAAAATATTACGCAGGTGGGTTTAGTGTTATTGCTGATCGGTGAATATACACTTTATTGTGCAGAACTGCACAAAAGTCTTGAGCCAAAACTCATTTCTTTATAATCTGATTCCCATAAGCCAGAAGTTTTTACTTGAAAAATAAGTTCTTTAGGCTTCCTGAAGGCATGAACAGTAAAAAACAGGTTCAGAAGATGACAGATGATCAGGTATGAGGAGTGATTAGTATACTGGTGAGTGGACGGAATTGAGGGGAAATTAGGTTTCTGGTGAGGTTGTTGCAAAAAAATTAATCAGTTTTTAAATTATATCGGCACCTTGCAGCCTGTCACAATAAAATGTTTGTTCCGATTTGTTTCATTTAATCTCCATAATTTAATTTAATATCATGAAATGAAGGATGGCTCAATACTTCTGCACAGCACTGTATATACTAGGTTACAAACTTGTGTTGTTTATGTTTCAGAATTCAGTATTATAATTAAAACACTAAAATGTATAAAATGCTATTTAAATAATACAAATGGCACTGATTGAAAATTACCATGGAATAAAAGAAATAAAACAGGAAGAGACAATCAGATTACAACACCCTGTTGTTGATCATTTTCCTGTAGATGCATTTCGCATCATGTTTTATTCATTACTCATGCAATTCTGGTTTTTACAGAAGGCTGTGATATTTATAAGGTTATAAATAACTGCATTGCCTGTTCTTCAATCTGATAAATCATGACTACTTTGTCTGTCAGCATCCATTCCTGGTATCTGAAGACAGAAATAAGGAAGAAAAAAGGGAGGAAAGGAAGAAGGAAAGAACAAAAGTAAGAAATAAAGGACTAAATAAAAGAAAGAAAGAAAGAAAGAAAGAAAGAAAGAAAGGAATCTATGTAATGATGCTTCCTGAGCTCATACAAACTACCAAGAAGGAAAAAATAAAGAACAAAAAAGGAAGAAAGGAAAGGGGAAAGAAAGCACGAGAAGGGAGAGAGGGATGAAGGGAAATAAGAAAGACAGACAGAAAGAAATGTAAATACGTGTATGGTTTCTTGGGAATGTTTATGGAGATTGTCAGTCATCTACAAGTCTGACTGGCAAAACATTTTTCTGTAGAAGTGTCTAATAAGACCTAAAAGCCGCTTAACCCTGGCCATGTTTGGTAAAGCGCTCCTTATGATCCATTCTGTAACGCCGGGGCCCTCTGTTGGAAAGCCGGGAAAGCGAGGTGGGAACAGGACGGAAGCCCAACCCCCTCTCCCATAGCAAGCTCCGGATTTAACATGGCTCCTGGCTGCGATCGGGCGTCCACAGACCGAACCTCAGTGCGCTTCCTTATCACCTGGGCTTTACCTTTCTGAGGTAAGAGAACACAAACTGTACAGGAGCGCAGTTTCGTTCGGGTTGTTGTTGTTGTGCTGAATCTGTGAGTTCCGACTACAGTCTGTGTACAGAAGGGAAGAGAGAGCGCGCGAGCTGAGCTCATCTCCTCTCCTCTGTGTGCTCGCACTTTATCCTGTTTTTTTCCACAGCATGTTTAGAAAGCGTCTCTCTTCCGCAGCTGTGTGCGCTATTTCGGTGTGTATGTACACTACATTTAGGCTGTTTTAGTCTGAGAGTTAGAGGAGCCGGTGCACTTCGTTGTAGATTTACAAAACGATCAAGCGGGCAAGGTTAAACAATTAAACGTGTTGTTAAAGTCAAACTTTAAGCGCAATTACACATTGTGCTTCCACGCGCAAAGCATTTTAACGCGACCGGTAGTTTAAAAGTAACTTAGGACATCGTATGCTAAACGCCAAGCGTGCAGAAACACCAGCGCTGTGTGTTTTAACGCGGTGTGTATTTGTAGATGCGTTTGTGTGTTTGTGCATTTCCGTCAGGTGTAATTGTGTGTTTTTACTTTGTATAAATGGTGACGTGCACCTTCATTGTCAACAATCCTGCAAGGGTTAAAGGGTTGCGCTTGGAGAATATTATGGCGAAAGGGGGCGGGCGCTTGTGTTAAGGGCGGAGCTTCCGGAGTCCTGACGTACATGGCGTTCGAGGATCTCATTGGTCAGTACGGAGCTGGGCGTCCGCTTGCGCTACACAAAACGAGCTTTACTATCCGGAGGAGAAATACTGTACTGAGAGAGCTGCTGTGGTTAAGATGTTTCAGCAGATCTCAGCAAATCCGATCGGGTCTAATGTCTGATCAGAGGAGACAGGCTGCGAGGTCGCAGCTCCTTAAACTCGGCATGGATGCGCATTTGGGGATAAAGTGTTCAGGAAGCTGTGAGAGAAGGAAGAGTGCTCGGTTTGGAGTAATACGTGTGCAGTGTTAGTTCACTGTTATGTGATGCAGACTGAGACACGGAGACACTCACTACACCTGCCTCTCAGTTACTCCAAAGACTAACTGATGCCAACACCCCCGGACTGCCTGTATGGCCGGATCATGAAGTTGTTGACTTTTATTCTTTTGCTTCCAGAGAGCCTCAAAAGGACTAGAAAAAGTGGGAAGCAGCAGGGCAAGTTGCCAGCATGCTATGAAATCGTGACTTTGTCCTTGAAGAAGAAGATGGCTGCAGAGCTGTACCCTGCCAGCATCAACACCAACCTACCGAACAGCAACAGCACGGCGGTGACACCCGCCAACAAGAAGTCCATCGTCCAAGTGACCCAGACAGCGACCTCTCCGACAGCCACCGCCGCACAGCAAAACATCAACAACAACAACGTCGAAACTGCCAGCTGGCAGTCCACCCATCCGACACTTCGAGAGAGGTAAACTCACACTTTGACACGCTTTCACCTGCCTCTGAGGGTCAAGGTTATTGTGGACCTTTTTTTTTTTTTTTAACATAATCAGCATCCTTTTTAATAACAGTCTCTCTTTCCAGGAACGCACTGATGTTCAATAACGAACTTATGGCAGATGTGCATTTTATCGTGGGGCGCCCTGGTGAGTCCCAGAAAGTTCCTGCGCACAAGGTGAATATGGCATACTCGATCCTGAACTGAATAAAATCAAATGAGTAGTTGTAGGTGATTGACTTTAATGTTTTTGTTCTTTCAGTATGTCCTGGCAGTGGGGAGTTCAGTGTTTGGTGCCATGTTTTATGGAGATCTCGCTGAGGGCAAATCTGAGATTCATATTCCTGATGTGGAGCCTGCTGCTTTTTTAATCCTGTTGAAGTAAGCCCTTTAATACATTCGAAATTGTTGAAGAAAGTATGCTCTTTGAGAATAAGTGATAAGCCAAATGATTATTTCTGTAGCTTTGATCAAATCTGTTTCTGATCTTCTTCCTGCAGATATCTGTATAGCGATGAGATTGAACTAGAGGCAGACACAGTGCTGGCCACTCTGTATGCTGCCAAGAAGTATATTGTGCCTGCTCTGGCCAAGGCCTGCGTCAACTTTTTGGAGACCAGCCTGGAGGCCAAGAATGCCTGCGTACTGCTGTCTCAGAGCCGGCTTTTTGAGGAGCCTGAGCTCACACAGCGCTGCTGGGAAGTCATTGATGCCCAGGCTGAGCTGGCTCTCCGCTCTGAAGGCTTCTGTGAAATTGACCTGCAGACTCTGGAGATCATTCTGAAGCGCGAGACCCTCAACACCAGGGAAGCTGTGGTCTTCCAGGCCGTCCTGGATTGGGCTGTGGCCGAATGCAAACGACAAGGACTAGGCCCGACAGCTCGCAACAAGAGGGCAGTGCTGGGCAAGGTCTTGTATTTGGTGCGCATCCCCACCATGAGCCTCCAGGAGTTTGCAGATGGAGCGGCACAATCGGATGTGCTGACACTGGAAGAGACTCATGATATTTTCCTTTGGTACACAGCAGCCAACAAACCCAAACTGGACTTTCCATTGACACAGAGGAAAGGACTGACACCGCAGTGCTGCCACCGCTTTCAGTCCTCGGCTTACCGCAGCAACCAGTGGCGTTACCGTGGAAGATGTGACAGCATCCAGTTCGCTGTGGACAAGCGAATTTTCATTGCTGGGCTTGGCCTATACGGCTCCAGTGGTGGAAAGGCTGAATACAGTGTTAAGATCGAACTGAAGCGCCAAGGAGTCATCCTGGCCCAGAATCTGACTAAGTTTGTTTCAGATGGTTCCAGCAGCACCTTCTCAGTGTGGTTCGAGCATCCAGTTCAGGTGGAGCAAGATGCTTTCTACACAGTCAGTGCTGTGCTGGATGGGAATGAGCTCAGCTACTTTGGGCAAGAGGGAATGACGGAAGTGCAGTGTGGGAAAGTGACCTTTCAGTTTCAGTGCTCTTCAGACAGTACGAATGGCACCGGTGTGCAGGGGGGTCAAATCCCAGAGCTGGTCTTCTACGCATGAAAAGTGTGAGGATGGCAATACTGAAGTGCATTCCGCCCACTGTATTTTGGATGCAATGAACACATGGGGGAGTACAGGGTCCCGAAACACTTTTGCCTTCTTTTCAGTGTAGCAGTGGAGGACAGTTGAATGGCAGCCTGTTTATGAAACACACTCTTCTCTGAGAAAGCTTGAGTGAAAGAATGCTCCTCTGCTTTATTTATTGAGAAAAGTATATTTGATTTAATTATTCATGCTGCGGCATGCAAAACCTAAAAATAACTATATAAATAAATAAATCTCTATATAAATCTAAACAAAGAAGCTGATGTATTGCACTCCTGGTGGCGTGTAACCACTAGTGTGTTTTTTTGTTTAGTTTTTTTTTGTACATAACCTGAGTCTAATTTGTTTACAGCTTGATGAAATGTCTTGTATTAGTGTGCAGCTTACTAAACTGCAAAATATAAAAACAATTTTGTGACTCAAACTGCAACGTGGTTGCCCTCCTTATTGTTTGACTTTTGATGACTTTGTCTAATAACTGGAATGACGGAACCACCAGGCAGTAAAACGGATGTAGGCACATGAGCATGGTTTGTATGAAATCCTTGTTTAAAAAAAAAAAAAAAAAAAATGCTACAGCAAACCTGAACTATATTAATAAGATAAACTATCTAAAATGCAGAAGTGCAGAAATATCTTTATAGTCTACGTTATGAACTGATTTTTCCTTGCCAGGCTGCAGGGGAAACTGAATGGGGAGATTGTTTGAATTGAGCCCAAAGAATTTGCTGTGCTGTCATTTGCATTCTAAGTGAGGATTTGGTGAACGCACAGCAGATGCAAGATGGTAAAATGGCAGATTTCTTTGACAGACAAGCAGCTGAATATGAAACCGGAATACATGGAACGCGATTAATCAGTCTGGAAGCTGAAATTTCACCATGTGCATTAATGAGCATTCATATTTAGATACAATTTTGCTGATAGACCTAGAAACAAAAGACATAGTTTCTCTCTCATGTAAAAATAAAAGGAAAGCAAAAAGAACCAAAACAAAAACAAAACCCCCCAAAAAAGCTTGGTTCAGAATGACTGCATGATGGAACTGAACTGATTTTAGACCTGACAGTGCCCCCTATATACCTAAAGTCAGAATGCAACTCTTTGTATGCAATCATCTTTTAAACAAATGGGTAATTAACTGTCAGTAATTATCCTAATATGGTAAAGTTAAAGGAGCTGTAAGATCTGTGCAATGATTCACTCCAAGAATATGACTACAACTTAAAAATCTGATTAGTTTTACATGTTTCATACAGTTAGCATGATAAACACGGTATTGTGATGTTTTCCAAAACAACATATAGATAAGATAGATAGATAGATAGACACAAAATTCTGTACATACAGTACATACCCCTTATTGGAATAAACAACAGTTTACATAATTTTTTTTTAAGAAGTTCCACTTCCTCTGGACAGAGTAAAATAAAATAAAACTTTACCGACAGCAGGTGCGTTAATGCAGAGTTCTCTGGCCAACAGCAGAAACGTCTTTCCCAAGATATACACATTGACCTGAGGAAAAATATATGAGCTTTTACAGACATAATTACCAAGCTTTTATACATGCAGTAATGTGCAAGTTTTAGGAATCATACTATCTTTAATACAAATTAAGTTATACAGGTTTATTATGTATGCACTATTGTATACAAATCAATACCTCCAAAAAGCTTAAAAATGAATAAATAACATTACAGAAGAATATTTGCATGCATGTAAAGAAAGCAACAACAACAACAAAAAAGCACAAATCTGTCTGACACTACTTGATTATTTTCAAGTTGAGGGTTTTCACCCGAACTACTGAATGTATTTCTTTTATATATAAATGTTTTTAAAGACATCTTTGCTTATTTTTGGGAATGTGTTCAAGACTTTTGCACAGCACTATAAGAAAAATAGCTGTTAGGGTTTACTGAGTGTGCTGGAGAATACAAGTTCTTCTGCAAACTTGCTCCTTTCTATTTTCATGCAAGAACCTACATTTTTTTTTTACATCTGAAAACTGGCCTGCTATATAATATGTTGCTTTCTTTACAGGCATGCAAATATTCTTCTTATTTATTACATTTTAAATTATGTTTGGAAATAGTGCATGCAATGCTTTTGTACATAATCATACAGACATGATGAACATATATAACCAAATGTGTACGAAAGATAATATGGTGCATAAGATATTTGCATGGTACTATATATTTACTTCTGAGATATTCCTTCAGAGTATTTATGACTGTGATACGAAGATAGTAGATTACTGTGCACCAGTCAAATTCTTTCATTAACTTTTTTGCATTATAGACCATAATATGCACACTAAGAACTGTATTTCCATCCTCTAGGAACCAGCTGTATAGTCATATAGTATGTTCAGAGCACACAATGAAGTACAGAGGTCAAGCATTTAGGAGCAGGTCTCTAGTCTAGCATGGCAGGCCCAGCAGGGTGCGGTGCTCTCCAAGCCGGGTGTGGCTGCACTTGCTTAGGATTCACAACATATTTAAGCCTTGCTGTAACCAACCCTCTTTAACATCCCTTCAGTTCCAGATAGAGTTCAATGGTCTATACTCCCAGGACAGCTGGAGGAGTAAAACTAAGTGCAACACCAGCTGGGGAGCATTAAAATGCCTCCCCTTGGAACCACTGCCTGGTTGTGCAGTGTAGAGTACAAGCAGGGCTGATTCGCAAAAGGCCATTTACTATCAAATCACTGTTTATTTATAGTCTGAAAGCAAACTTGAATATCGAATACTTGCCTGCTCGGGCCTGAGTGCAAATATGTTTTTTATTTATTTTTTTAAAAGACTGCTTCTTAAAAATAGTTGTTGTTTTTTTTGTTGCTAAAACTCTGGAAAAAAACAGTCAATTGGCACTCAACATAAGAGGGAGCTTTGTAATAGTTTCCCAAGTAGACACCTGAATGGCAGCTCTGTGCATCACTGTCGTTAAGAACAGAAATGTCTCGACTACTATTCTAACATTCATTTAAAGCACACATGGAACTACATATAGGGCAGCACGGTGGCTTAGTGGTTAGCACTGTTGCCTTGCACCTCCTGATCCTGGGTTCGATTCTCGCCTTGGGTCTGTGTACATTCAGTTTGCGTGTTCTCCTCACGCTTGGCGAGTTTCCTCTGGGTTCTCCAGTTTCCTCCCTAGATTAGGCTAAATGCCATTTCCAAATTGCCTGTAGTGTGTGAATGTTGACCAGAGGTCCTGCCCCGGTCATACAAATGGGAATAAATACTGTACAGTGGTCACCATTGGCCTCCACAATCCCTAGTTGGACTACAGAGGTTCCTAGATGGATGGAAATATATAGAACATTCAATATTTACATGCACATCAATTTGTCAGCTGTAAATATATTAATAAGTAATATATTTATGAAACATATTTTAATAGCATCTAATATAGCCCATGATAACCATTATTGAAAAAGGAGTCACATACATTTTAAATGCTCTGGAAAGTTCCTTATTCAGCTTTATACTTGAATTTAACTCCCGAAGTCCCTAAATCACATTTAATGAACATATGACAGTCTGTGAATTTATGTAGCCATGACATCGTTTCCAAAATCATAATGTGCCTGGGAAGCACATGCTACAGAACTAGCTAATTTTAAAATGCCTTATTTTATTCTAATGAGACACTGTGACATATTTATATTACAGCATTTGGCAGACACCTTTATCCAGAGCGACTGACATTTTCATCTCATTATACAACTGAGCAGTTTAGGGTTAGGGGCCTTGCTCAAGGGCCCAACAGTGACAACTTGGTGGTCATGGACCTTCTGAACCAGAGGCTAATGACTTATAATCCTCATAATCTCCCATAAAGGAGAAATGGGCTCTTGTGGGTTAAAGAAGTGCTCCCAATTAATTTCTTATTTAATATGAAAAATATCATCTTGTACATAAATAGAAAAGAACAATAACTTGGACTTGTAAGAATAAATAATCATTTTTTCAGACAGTATACCAAATGACATTAGGATATAATGAAACTTCTAAACCCATTCCTGGTGCTTGTACTACAGTACATAATTGTGTGATGTGCGTTAAAACATCCAAAGATGTATCAGCTGCATGAGCATATTGCTGAGTCTGGTCTTGTTTAGATTCAGTTCATTAAAGGCTTATAAAAATATGAAGGCCAACCTGTAAGAGATCGCTCAGGTCCAGGAGCATGTCTGTAGATGAGTTAAGGAAGAAGAAAAACAACTGCTGCAAACATGAGGAGACTTGCAGTGGTTGTGATCAAGAGACAGGACTGACGAGTTATATTCCTTTAAAATGTCTTTACATTGATGCCTGTCTTTACGCAGTCATTAATGCAAATCTGTGTCAATTAACTGATTTTGTTAATTGTCACATTAGATTAAGTTATAATTTAGTTTAATCTTTTTGAAATCACCACCGAGGCCTGAGGCACAATCTGGTTCTTACAGTGAGGAAGGATTGTCTCTGTCCATCTGTGTCAGTTTAGCTTACCTGCATACAAGGAAAAGAAAATAATAAAAATACACCTGTGGCATGTCTCCATGGTGATTAATGCCCTCTAAAATATTAGGGAAAGATTAGTACAACTGAAAGGGAAAGGCTAATCCTGTCTTATCAAGAAATAGTAAAGGTGATCAGATTAAGGGCTGTAATTGCACTGGTGATTTTGATAAGGATAACACTAGTGCAGTAGGATGTTGTTTTGAACTAGCAATGGAATTCTGCATAATGTTTAAACAAACACACACACTTGGATAACTTTCACAGAATTCAGATATGGGTTCGGTCTTATCAGTTATTTATGCACAGTAAAAGGTGAAATGCAACCGTGGCCTGTGCTAAAGCTACACTTAGCCAAGGTTAAGCCCTTCTCTTGAATAAACCCGTCCCAGGCCTCAGGGGCAGGCAGTCTCACTATGATGTAAACAAACCCAGCTCTCTGCTTCATCACAGCACTTAATGGACCAGGGTGGGACAGGGATACAGGGCATTACATGCACATGACCGTGTGCATGTATATGATGTAAGACTGAGCAGGTGTGCAGCAGAACAACTGAAAGGCTTGATGTCATTGTGGGGGGGGGGAAAAGACCTGAATGGCTGTCCATTAAAAAATGAAAAGCAATTCTACTCTGACAAATAATGCAAACCGGATATAGAGTATGAAAGATGCTCTTCCTGACTCAAGGCTATCCATTAGTCATCTTTCTCTACATTATGCTATACAGTATCTCACAGACAATTAAAAAAAATGTATCCCATTTCAATAACTTTTCATTTTGACTAGAAATGGCCAAGATCTATTTTAGAGTAACCAATGCAATTTATTCAAGTCCAGGGTTAATATACTGAATATAGTACGTAGTGTGGAACATACAATACATACATATGAATAAAAATATTGTATGGCACAAGTGTGGTGTAGTGGTGATCACTGTGGCGTCGCACCTCCAGCGTTTAATTCCCACCTTGGGTCTGTGTATGGAGTTTGCATGTTCCAGGTTTCCTCCAACAGTCCAAGTACATGCAGATTAGGCTAAGTGGTGTTTCCCAATTGGCTCCCATGTGTGAGTGAGTGTGTGAATACATGTGCTTATGTGCCCTTCCTAGTGTCGAGTCCTCCAGGACTCAAATGACCATAGACGGGATAAGCAAGAGAATACGTAAGATAGTGAGATTGAGTGAATCCAATATAAAAACTAAACCCTTTTCCACCAATTACAACCAACTAAGTGATGAATAAAGCGATAAAAAGGGACACATTACAAGTTACATTACAAAAAAAAAATCTGTCTTTGGTATCGTCCCATGTCGTTGAATCCCTTTTTTCATGAAAAAGAACATCCGGTCCCACATATATTTTGGTGATATGTTTGGTGCACATCACAAACACAAAATCTGCAGGACTTATAAATAGAATAGATTAAAAAAAAAAAGATATTCACAATTCCTTAGTGCAGTGCAAAACACACATCTCATCTTTGATCCGTATAAAATGGAGTTTGCACCTCTCATGGTTTATGGATGGAGGAAAAAGATGTACCTCTATTTTATGAAGTATTTATCAAACGTATTCTGCTGTTTCCAGCAGCAAAACAACACCTCCAAAAACCAACAGAGGTTAAAGTTTTGTTATAACACTCTCAGTCACCAGCCCTGATATGAAAAAGACAAGTTAGCCAGGACAAGCTGAGTGGTTCCAAAACTTCCAAAACAGTATGCAAAGTATGTAAAGCTGAGTGTGCAAAGGCATTTGAGACAGTTATCATTGGCCACACAAGTTATTAGAGGGATTTTATATCATATTTGGAAAGGAAGATGCAAACCTCGAACTGAAATCTCTTGTTACCAAGAGAGAATTAATGGAGGTTTGTGAGAGAATGACATGTTTATTGCGTACACTGCCTGGACAAAAAACAGAAAAGTTGCCATTTCATTGCGTGTCAAATTATTGTTTCTTTTGCATCAAGCAAAGAAAACAACTACAAATATTTGAAATTACTGGGACTGGGTTAATAAGTTGTTGTTGTTGTTGATCTTTCGGCTGCTCCCGGCAAGGGGTCGCCACAGCGGAATATCCAGTCCGCACAACAA
>JAOTQY010000032.1:1903879-1919329 GCA_026413445.1 Dolichallabes microphthalmus
TTGACATTCCAAATTGCCCGTAGTGTGTGAATGAGTGTGTGTATGTGTGTATGTCTGTGTGCCCTGTGATGGATTGGGATCCTGTCCAGGGTATACCCCGCCTTGTGCCCTAAGTTTCCTGGGATAGGCTCCAGGCCCCTGCGACCATGTATATAAGGATAAAGCGGTACAGAAAATGAATGAATGAATGAATATATATATATATATATATGAGAGGAAGAGGTCATGAAGGGTCCATGCTAAAGGTCCTATTAGGCAGCAACTGAGTGAGTGATTTTTAAAACCCATGGGAGTGAGGTTTGATTCAGCATTGTCCTCTGTACAACTCAAAGACAAGAGATGTGACCTTGAGTCACCCCATGCAATTTAATTTCAAAGTGGGTGGGTTGGTGTGTTTTGCAGTTATACATATATGAGAGATTTTGTTCTGTTTAATAAACAGTTTAATCGGAGTATCTTGCTTTCAAGAGGAAACTCAAAAATGAAAGCTTACTTCTGACTTGGTAAAACAAAGTCACTTAATAGACTTAATCTGTAAACTCTATAAACTCTCTTGGACCTCCGCTTGTACTTACTTTTTTATTATGTTTGTTTATACCTCTAGATTATTTCCTTATGAGATTGAATTTGATTATATACATTGGTATTTGGCTCAGTTTATTTAAAGCATAGCACTTTTGGTATTAAAAATAATATAATTAAATAAAGTCTGTTGTTTTGGTTCAGTTTGTCTAGAAATTGCTCATATGCAGAAGATCCATTCCTAAAATCCACCACATATCTTTTTCTCCCACTGTTTCTAAGACATGTATTTTCATCGGTCAGCCATTCTTAAACATTAAGTTTCATGTTCCCTTTGTGCCACTGGGGCAACTCTGGTTCCGCAGGTCATGACTTCACAAGACTTCCGGGATGTACTGTGGTGTCTGGCACCAAGACGTTAGCATCAGATCTTTTGGTTGCTCAGATTGGGGTCTGGGGACAGCAGACTGTGGTGCACTGGGTGTTCTGGTGTCTTTCCATCATGGACAGCATTGACATTTTTTGCCTTTTCTGTGGGATCAGACAGGGTTTGCATTGGGTACCAATGATCATCTATCCAGTTTATTGGTATATAATTAATAATCAATGTTAATCTGTTAATGTTATGTGGTGTTAATTTTATGGCTATAAAGATTTATATTTATATCCCTTCAATTACAGATTTTGTGTAGAGATACTGCGAGGGAAGCTTTAGGTTTCACTTCCATCGCTTTTACTAGTCTTCAACCTTAAACCTTTTCATAAATGATTTGAAATGATTTGATCTTGCTTATATCTCAGCGCACAAACAATTATTTGTGATGTTTGCTATTACTTAAGACCTGTTCCAGATGTAGCACTTCATTTAACATATATAAGCATCTGTCTGTGATGTTGCCATTATATTACTGCAGACCAAGACAATATGTCCTGGCACCATGTAGCAAAGCTATTTGCCATTACTTAGACGAACATTGTCAGTGAACTGAGGACGGCCAATTTATCATAGCAAGCAAAACACATACACACACACACACACACACACGCACGCACACACATACAGCCTTTTCTCCTTCTAGCCTTCACCATCGCCATGGCGACAATCACATGGTTTGGCTGTCCCAGATTACTTAACCCACCCCTCTAAGCAAAGCAACTCTCCATTGTACTGCAAAACTGAACCCATTCCCCTCATCTCTCTCTCTCTCTCTCTCTCTTACACACACAAGCACCACACACTCCTCCTCGCACCTGTTTACTGCTGTAGTGTATTTAAAAAAAAAAAAAAAACTTATGTAACACCCATGTTTTATACACTACAGTATGTGCTGACAGGCGAACCAAATATAAACATCACCCGCCATCCATATGTTCCCGTGCCTTCAAGATGTCTCCCAGGCTGAAACCTTAGCTATAAGAGTAGAGACTCATACAGCAGCCTGAAAATGTGAGGAGGAGGAGGAGGAGGAAGAGAAGGAGGTGTCAGGCTGGGTGTTAGTATGCATCTTGCATCCTCATCTCTCTGTTTCATTCAGCCCTTCTGGATGTGCTGTAGAGGAAAGAGACGAGAGCTGCGTGCAAAAATGACATCAGCTATGATTCTGTAAATGTATGGGTACAGGTTTTTAATTTTTTTTATAAGGTGAATGTGGACAGACATGCAGATGTTCCCTAGAACATCTTTATATAAACCAATACAATTCAAAAATGTAACTAGAGTGATTATGTAGAAGTTCATCAAACAAGCACAGACAGACCGGGAAGCCTAGTGTTGCATAACTAGAGTCATGAGTGAGATCACATGACTGCTCTGTGATGGTATGTTTGCCTGAATAAGCAACTTAAACATCTTCGGTGCTTTGATTGTGCATCCAGAGCTTACATGGTATCCAAAGCAGCATCTTATTATTAATAATAAAGCTGTCTGTCATGTTGTATTAGCATGTCAGTGACTTCAGATATGTCAGTACAGGGTCCTACTGCAATTAACACTTAATTTAGTGGCCCATAACAAAAAACACTGTGGTGTTCAAAAACAGTCTATCTATAATTATTTTTGGTCTAAATGGCAACCCTGAAAGAATTCAAACTGTGGTGCACATCTAATTTATTACAATATCACTGATATATCTTGTTTATCCTATGAATTGATCCTGCTTTCAGCATCAGATGCTGTACAGGTCAATCCTGATGCAATTGAAACATGACTGAGAGTTGAGTATGACTGCGAAATCGTTGACGATCTCGGGTAAGATACAGGCACTAAAAATATCCTCTAACGGACGTAGACAGTTGGTTAAAATCATAAACAAGCAAGAGCACAAGAAGGACGAGGCTCGTGACGTCATCCGAGCTGATGGTGAAGCAACATCTCAAGGGGAGCGGTGAGAGCAGACTAGATGATGAAACAACATTTTCATCTTTGGCATGCTTGCACGCTGTCGCTGTTTCAGACAAAGACTGTAAATCTGCTTTAGAGATCATTTTCGAAAGCGTTTGCTGAGCTCAAAGCATTCCGAATGAGCCCTGTGCTTTTCAGCAAGGACTAAAACAATCAATTAACTCATTGTCAAAAAGGTAATGAGATTCAAATGTATTGCTGAGAAGCATGAGCTAAATTGCAAAAACGTCAGACTACTTGTTATTGTTTAGTTCATCATCTGCGCTCTATTCTTATCTGTTTGTGTTTAAAATTCTGTGCATCATATTTTGCTCTCCTCTCTCTCTCATCTGCACTCTCATGCTGGCTTATATGTGTGTGCGAGTGAGAGACAAAGGGATAGAAAGAGAGAGAGAAGGGAGAGAGAGATAAAAGGGAGAGAGAGAAAAAAGAGAGAGGGGAGAGAGGTCTATAGAACATTCTTGCCCCATTTGAACCCACCTAGGATATGTGATCATTTAAATAAGAAACACAGTGCTGACCTCAGATCAGTACAAGACTGTTTTTGTTGTCCAGGTTTCAGATACACAGTGGTCTTATTCAACTCCAGCACAAAGGCAGGCCACTCCGAAGCAGGAGGCTGCAGCTCTCAGGACTCGATTGCCTCTTTATCCTTACTCAGGAAGCTTTTATGTTCTTTTTGTCCATTAAAGAGCCACCTCAATAACCTGGAGAATCACTGTAGGATGATGTCATGATATCCCCCATCCTCCCGCCCCCACCAAGAACTACCCCCTGGGAAATACCCACCTGCCCAGGTTTTAAATACAGTGCCAATACTAAAGAAAAACTGATCATCCATGACAAAGTTCAATACATGAAAATGTAACAATGTCAAACAATGTCAAACATGTTAAAATCCTCCATGATTATGCATGCAAGATGTTCCACAGCTGCCAGAAATCATTTATAATTTTCTTTTCTACTTGAATGCAGAAAGCATATGCCTAGTAAGATCTCCGCGTACACATTTCACACAGACACACAAGCGCGCACCCCCTGGGCTGTCTGGCAGATCAGGACACGGCGCTCAGAATGTTTTAGGAAGAATCATTAATGAGCCAGAGGCATTGTGCTGAGGAGGGATCTCCATGACGACAAGAAGCCAGGCTGGCCCAAAACTGAATCGACGGCGCCAGATGGGGCAACTGGAGGGGAAAGCAAGTGTGTTTGTGGTGAAAGTCAGGGGTAGGAGTTAGTTCTGAATGTACATAGCCTAATTAGATGAGCCTCATTCATCCAGAGAGGTCAAGGAAAGAGTCGAACTCTGCTGGGCTTACAACCAAGAAATGTTTATATACTTAAAGATAATGCACCATATTCACAGCTACCTAACATCAATACAAAACCATCATACCCAGATAAACAGGATACAGATACTAATAAGAACATTTAACATAACATGTACAGAATACCAGAGAAGGAAAAACTTTGTATAGATGACTTTGTGTCATCAGTGATTTATTCACCTATACTATTCCTGTTTAACCAAGTCTTTGAAGCTAACTAGGTGGCATGACTGAGTAGGATTGCCTCTCACAGGGTTTATGTTTGATCCTGATGAGTTTCTTTAGGTTTCTCAAAAACATGCAAGTTGACAGTGTGAGTGCCTTAATGTGCCTTAGTACAGGCTGGCATCCTAATCAGCGTGTTTTCTAGTTTTGCTCCAAGTGTTCCTGGGATGGACACCAGATTCACTGCAACCCTGACCTGGATACAGCACTTGGATACTGTTGAATGAATGAATGAATGAATGAATGTTGAATAGTACAGAGGAAATTTAAGTGTGAACAGAAGATTAATAAATCAGCATCCAGAATAGCTACTATTACATTTGAATATAAGACAAAAAATCTATGTACCTTTTTTTTTTTTTTTTTTTTTTTTTTACTATTAACTGTTATATTTCATGAAAAAAACTACTAAAATAAATAAAAGGTTCTGTGAAGGTTTGGTCAAATTCCCATGAATAGTTTAGCTTGCGGATAGAAGAAATGTGTGATAAGGATGGACATCCCTACAGTATGTGTCACAGCCAGACAACGAAAGACTGATTACATCATTTTATGGCTATGTATCTCTGGCTAGCTATTTGTTCCGACTGAGATTTATTATATGGTTAATTAAGTAATTAGATAAATGAAAGACTACTAGATTTAACAGTACAGACAAAAATGCTGCAGTAACAATAATTTCCCTGTGATTAATAAAAAAATTCACTTTTCTTATATTTACCAAGGGACTTTTTTCCCCACTGGTTGAAGAAAATCTCTCACTCACTGTTATATCAGGAGCAACTCTAAGTCACTCGACTGCCAGCTGGTACATAAAATACATAATTAGCTTGTGCCAGGTTTGTGAATTGTCCACCTCTGAGATGCATGCAGTAAACACAGGCACAAGCACAATAACTAAAATGCCAAAACAGACTTTGTGACAGATGTTCCTCTCACTCAGGGTGCAAAACTGCTCATTACACAAACAGAACTAAATTAGCTGATTCCCATTTGAGGAAATTCTAAGCACTCCTGTAGTAATCTGTCTTAATGTTTTTTGCTCTGAATATTAGGAAAGATAATTCCTGGCGGGACGCATCAGTGCTGAACTTGGTAACAACCTCCATTAAACAATTGACAAATTTTATTGGAGGCCAAAAAGTCTTCAAAAAGGCAAAAGGCGTAAAGCTTCTTCCCTGCTGATTCATTTTTCTACTAAGATACAACCATAGCACTTCCTGTTATTGTGAATCTGTACAATTGTAACAGTGTCTAAAGCTCATCATTAGGAGAAGTTTCTAGTATTGTTTTTACTGTGAACTAATCCTAAAAAGGAAAGAAATTCTGAAATTTCTTGAGCCACCCCTCATTTCTTCACCGTAAATTACTGTTTAATTAACAACATCAGCAGCAACCTCATTTCCCCTCTTGCCTGTTATAACCACTCAGCATTCAGCAATACCCACTGGGATGCTAATCATCAGCCTGGCCATGTCATCATCTGCAGCTGTTTCCCATGGGCTCAATACATAAGTCAGATGTTTTTTTGCTTGAATGATTCATAAGTCACCTTGTGACTCAGCAAACTTAAAAATATTGCTCTGAAACTGGTCAGGTACAGGAACTGGACTGAAAGTGATAGGCAAAAACTTGCCAAAAATGGAAGACTCAATGACATGTAGACAAGGTCAAGTGGGTTTTTATTGTTGTTCATCTGTATAGTTCATATACAGTGCATTGGAATGAAATGTTGTTTTGCAAGATGATGATGCAAGGAATAACTTCACAGAACTTCACATATATGAAAATGTTAGACATAAATGGGACAAAAGTCCATGATATTGAGACAAAATAGTGTTGTATGTCAAAGCTAGCAAAATGGGGAAGATGTTTCTTTAGTCAGTGTTGCACCTATGCAGTGCTAACTTTTCTTTAGCCGAATCTCTGCTGCATTATCAGCACAGGCAATGAAACAGAACATCTGCTTAGTCAAGCCTTTTTTTTTTTTTTTTTTGCAGTGGTATGAATTTGCAGAGTTAGGTTAAACTACAACTGACGGACATAAAGTGACAGGATACTTTGCAGACAATCTTTAACAAGAATTTTCTAACAATCTTTGACATCAGTTATAAGCCAAGTAATCTGAATTTCTGTTCTTTTCTTAATGCAGAGAAATAGAATTACAAAGGTTTTTGTTCATGATGATCGAAAATACTACATATGCATAAAATAAAGGAGAGTTGAAAACATTGCTATAGTGAATTTGCTGTTTTAGGGCTCTGCTAAATCAAATATTATACCACAGCCTTCTAAGATGTGTGAGTGCTTGACATTCATGTGCAAATATTATTAAAATATCAAGAGAGGCAGAATGTAATGGACACTGGACAAGTTAACCCAATTTTAACCCAATGTGTAGTGTAGTGCAGCTTGAGTTTATCACTTAGATATAGTGCACACAGTACGCTTTTCCTTTTGCTTCCAAATCTGCATAAAGTCAAGACTCATATGGAGTGCTAATAGAAATTCCAAATCGGTTTCGTATTATAAATATAACTAGAATGAATTATGTAACTTTGGAGGAGTGGTGGTTCTAGTGTGTGTGGCACCCTGAGTGAATTCTCCTTCAGTGAATAAATAAATAAATAAATAAATGGGATTATGGTACAGAATGTGATTTAACCTTTTGCTTTTTTTTTTAATTCAGCAAGGATATTACCTACACCAATGAAGAGTCATGACAAACCATTTCATCTCAACATGTGTAGACTAGTTATATATTGTTCTTAACAAGTTTGCACGAAACAGTCAGTCAGTCATCTTCTATACCGCTTTATTCTGTGTCCAGGGTCGCGGGGGGCCATTTGGGAACGCCAATTAGCCTAACCTGCAAATCTTTGGACTGTGGGATGAAACCGGAGTACCCGGAGGAAACCCACCAAGCACGGGGAGAACATCCGTGCACACAGAGACAGGAATCGAGCCTGGCTGGGAATCGAACCCGGACCCTGGAGGTGCAAGGCGACAGTGCTAACCACTACACCACCGTGCCGCCCTGCACGAAACAGATATATGAAAAAAAAAAAAAAAAAACGCAAAACAGTATGAAATACGCCAGTAAAAACTAAACAGTACAGTATATATTCACAGTATTTTGAATGATCTGTGGTTTATTTTGCAGCATTTCATAGTGTGATTGATTGTGCTAGCTGCATTGTTGTACAAAGTTAGATGTGTGTTTTTTTTCTGCCAAACTCAGTCCACTCCTGTCCCATCTCTTACAACGGAGTCAGTACTCTGCAGCGCTCACAGAATAGAATTAGGATGCTAACAAAGTTAACTGAGCCACACAGTGACATGAAAAATGAGATGTGCAAATGAGTAGAACTGGATGGATGGAAAGTAACATGGCATTAAAAATGGGTATAAAGTCCATATTTCCAATGCAAATTTAATGAAACAAATTGTACATGTACTTTTTATTACATAAGAAAGCAAATCTTTAAATTTCACCGTAGTCACCGGTGGTGTCAAGCAGTTTCCTCTAATGGCTGGGGGTGGAATGCACATGTCTTCTGAAGGAAGTCATTTGGGATATTGCTGAGAACGCTTCAGTGTGTGAGGTTTTGTCCTGCACACCTCCTCCTTTGTGTAGTCCCACAAAAAAACATCACATGGAGTGAGATTTGGCCATTCATGAGGTCCGCGTCATCCCAGCCAACCTCCTGGAAAATGCTGGTCTAACCACACACACACACACACACACACACACACACACACACACACAGTAAGAGCAAAATGGAGTGATACTACAAGTTCAATAGCCATTAAATATTGCCTAGTTAATTTTAACCCACGCTGTAGAAAGCTAATCACACAAATGTTATCATTCTGAATTTATGTTTTGTTTTTTCTCCCGCATAATCTATGCTGCCCCTGGTAGGCTGCCCATTGTTATGATGTGGCAGCATGGTAATAAGTTTGTGCCAGGAGAGGCGGCATTGTGAGTCGTAGGGTGACTAAGAGGAAATGGTGAGAGAAACTGTACTGAAGTGTGATGTGGTCAGCAGAAAACTCTGATGTGAACCAAAGACTGGAATTGCTCAACTCACCAATAACAAACAAATAAATTATTTTTTGTAAGAGCATTTCTTTTTTCTTTTTAGGGATCTCTTCTTTTTTTTGTTTTTGGGGACCTTTTTTCTTTTATTCTATTTTCAATATTTTCTATCAATATACTTTTATTTTTGTTTGTTTGTTTTTTATTTTATTTTATCACTATCCCTATACCACTCTCATACCTGATGTGAAACCAGTGTTCCACACACAGTGTGAATTGTCTAAGGTTCTTAAATAGAAGCATCGTCTTTTGTCACATGTTTCCTCTGCATGATCCTAGTAACCGAGGAAGTAGCTGCATGTGGATTTGCCTGATCGGCAATCCACAGCATTAGAGAGTTCCTGTTCTGGGAACATTGACACTCAGATGGGGACTCCTCATGCCCAAATGAGGAGTGCCATAAGGTGTTCTGTGCACATTCCACCCAAGCTAGATAAGCTGACAACAAGGAGGGCTTCAGGAAGGTTTACTGATTGGTCTTCCCATTCATCTCTGGGTGAAAACCCGATGACAGACTAGCCATGGACCCATCAGCTTACAAAAGGGCGGATAATTGAGTTTCCCAGTCTGAGACCAGGTCCACTGGCAGACCATGGGTTCAAATCACATGTTGAAGTACTACTTAAGTCATTTCTTTTGCTGATGGAATTTTGGGGGATATCTCTGCCTTGGAAAAGAATTCCACAATTATTGATATCACAGTGTGTTCTTGTGATGGCAGAAGTACTGCTATGAAATCCATGACAGATGAGACCAGGGCCAGTTGAGGATGGATAGAGGATGTATTAGTCTGCATGGATAAAACCAGGGTTCCTAGTCCTGGTTCAGTTGACTCCACTGCCAGGACAAGGTGTTGGGATTAGGGTTAGTATAACACAACGTAATCAAAGTGCATAAAAAAAATTGATCACCTAGCCTGACAGGGATTTAGATATTTTGCAGCCTGAATATAAGCTTTGTGTTAATGGTGCATCCAAATGATGAGTTGTGGTTTTATCCCCTCCAACCAGTGCCTGTGGATCTTTTTTTTTCCCAACACCCACACGGTGAACAATTCGCTCTTAATGGTCTCGATGGCCTGTTAAACTTGTTCAGTCCACTAAAAAATTCCAGGGTTTTTCTTTGTAAGAGCAGAGAGTGGAATTGCTCGTGTTAGTCGATTAAAGAAATGTGCAAAGCCTAGGAATTTACTGTTTTTAATGAAGTAGGCCAGGTTTATCCTTAACTGCTCACCATAAAGCCCTAAAAGGAAGTCATGGATACATGAAATTCAGATTATTTTAATTTCACTTATAGGTGGTTCTCCATAAGGTGTACCTGGCAAGCATGAACAGTGTGTTCTTCCAGCAAGTCCCTAAAGATGTCATCCAGGTAAACAAAGGTAAAGTGGTTAAAGGTCTCTTACAGGACTCCATTTATAATGGAATACCGCTGGAGCATTAGTCAAACCAAAATGCATGACCAAACATTCATAGTGGCCTGAGAGTCTGATAGAGGCCGTCTTCCATTTGTTGCGCTATTTAATACAAATTGAATTGTAGGTGATCCATTGATCCAACTTTAAAAATAATAATTTTGTAGGTACTGTATTAATCAGTAGCAATGGATATCAAGCTATTAATTTAATTAGATTAAAACCTCTATAATCATTACAGTGGTAAAGCTTAACACTTTTCTTTTTAACAAAAAAATAAACCAGCCCTGCTGGAGATGTAGAGGAGAGAATGAAACCCAGGAATAGTGCATCTTCAATATACCGTACAGTACTTCTCCATGGCTTGTTGTTCTGGATGAGAGAAGGAAGCAACCTTCCTCTAGGTGAGGTCATACCTGGGAGTATTTTGATGGAACAATCAGAAAATCTCCTGGGCCTTTTGTTTGGAAAATACCTCCCTAAGAACCCAGTTCTCTCTGGGATCAAATGTTAAGTCCACAGGACCAGTCTGGGGTAAAGGCAGTTGTCTGTCTCTCCTGCATAAAATGAAGATGTGGCAAACTAGTCTCCATCATTACTAGAAGTGATTGGGTGCTCTATTTTCTTTTTAGAGATCGCTCCTCTTTTCTTTTCTGAAACCGTTTCTCCTTTCTTTTCAGAGGTCTCTTCTGGTGTCTTTTCAGAAACCTTTTTTCTTTTCTTTGTTTTTTATCAAGAATCTGCTCTCGTACCTGGTCTCTGATTGCTCCTCTGGCTGTGTTGCCTAGTAACCCGAGGAAGTAGTTGTCTGCAGATTTGCCTGATCGGCAATCTGTGGCATTACACCCATATCACCCATGTCTAAAGCCGCCATTACTTAGGAGTGTTTGTTTTAATGCTATTGTTCTTGAATATCACTAATCCCTTTATAGCACAGAGACTGGCATCTTTAAATCTCTACACATCTAAAATAACCTGTAAAATCAGTGTATTTATTTGTAACAGCTGGAGGATGAGCACCTCTGTGTAGTCCAGCAGGAGCTTTCACATTGTGGGCCACTGTTAAGTAAATGCCTGCATGGGTGCATCTGTGTTAGTCTACTGCATTAACACAGCCATGATTGGACAATTTGGTCAGAGAGATGACCACAGCTGGATTTGGCAGCACAGACATAGACAAAGACACACCCTCTGGTTTAAAACCTGGCACAGTGGTTGGGGCAGAATATTGGTCTTGTCTAGTTGTGGACTGTTCCATGCTGTTATTCTCCTCCCTATAACTTATTCTAATAATTCAAAATGAAAACAACATATTCAGACCTATTCTACAATCAGTCTGTCTATTCATTATGGGAAGGTTTGCCTTTTGACTTCTT
The DNA here is from genome assembly GCA_026413445.1 of Dolichallabes microphthalmus. Classification (NCBI taxonomy): domain Eukaryota; kingdom Metazoa; phylum Chordata; class Actinopteri; order Siluriformes; family Clariidae; genus Dolichallabes; species Dolichallabes microphthalmus. The sequence continues at coordinate 1,915,248 of JAOTQY010000032.1, forward strand.
TAATATCAACTAATATATGGCATTTTAATTATTGCCTTTAATAAGGTCTTTTGAGATGGTCCAGATATTGCTGTTGTGCTGTGTTTTTGCTGTAACATTCACGCACAAGTGAAACCACTTTTTCCACAACACTGCATTACAAAATTAATAATAACACAGGTCAATTTCTACGTCTCTTGGTGGAGCTAATTCAGTCTTCAAGTTAATTTAAGGTTTATTCAATCTGTATACGAGGGTGTTAAACCAGGACTTAATTAAAATTAATTTTCTCATAAATGAAGCCATAAAACTGCGACACAGTAGAGTGATGAGACTCTTAGCTGCAGTAAAACATTTAAATGGGGAAACATGTTAAAGAAGGCTGTACATCCGTGATTGCTGATCCCGGCCGAGGTGGCTCGGAGTCCACTTAGTTGTTCCCGTGGAATGCCCGATTTTATGGTGTCCAAGCAATTGTGAAACTCTGGGATGAGTGCATAAGTGTAGCAAGAAATGATATGGAGAAATAAAGGTAATTCTTACTCTCATAACTGGGTTCTATCATTATGCACAATCAAAAGTCCCAGTTTGACTTGAACGACCTACATAAAAACATACTAAAACATGAAAACCTGAAAATGGACTGACTGGCTATTCAAGCCAACAAGACAACTATTCTCACTTAAACTAAAGCAATAAGTCAGAATCAGGGAAATACAGTGATAGAAATCCAACACTGGGAAGCACCGGTGAGTATTAAAACTGTAATAAAAGCATAGACAATATTAATGAAAGCAATCCACATACTTGACCTTTATGGGAAATGACTTGACCTATTTCAACCACTGACTGGAAAGTGCTTCCAGTTTACCTCGGACAGTATGTGCAATAAATGTCTAGTCATGGAGGTTCCTCTATCATTTTTAGTGTGGCTTTTGTTTTGTGTTCTAGAAGGGCATGGAGGGTGAGCAGCGCCCGGTCAACGGTTCAGAATCAGACTGGGAAAAGTGACAATGTACCAGTAGCATTTTAGTACGACCCATTAAACAGGAGCTGTTTGTTGGTGCTCAGGACACAATCAACATGGAAGCAGAAAGCACAAAACTACATTTAACATACTGTAGCTCGATGTACAGTAGATGGAACTAGACTTAACTCCTGATAACAGACTGTATAGACAGAACAAGACTTGTAACATGTTTGTTAAAGACTGGACTAGAATTTATACCAGCTCACAGGCTACATAAAAACAAAAATAGACTTTTACACACTTACAAGATGTCTAATTATACTGTATAAGGAATGCTTCCCCATTTTCATCCTCATTTAATCTAGCTTGCTCATTAGGCATCTACAGCTACATCTGGATGTTTTTAAAGCTGCTTTCTTACAATGTATATTGTTAAGCATCTTATATAAATTACATGAATTGAACAGATGTAAGCTTAGCATCATATTTGTCTAAAGCGTTTAAAGGTGATGAAAATCCCAGCACTAGAAAATAATATTTAACATATCAGCAATTTGAATTGATCATGTGTTAAACATTTTTCCAATGCAGACAATTTTCAGGCATAAGAGGGGATCATGTATATACACTGTGAGTCAAATATAAATGGTAGCACCCCAAGAGCATGAACTATGAACTGTGAACATTATCCAGGCACTAACAAACAAAAACCCAACAGACGCAAAACAAGCATACACTGAAAACTGAAGCTTAGATCATTTTTAAGACAATGTGATGAGGGCATGTGATATGCATGGGCTGAGAGTAGATGCATTCCAGCTCTTCTCTGGCACTGCCATGACACTATTGGCATTAAATCTAGAAAACACACTGGCATTAACTCAAGTAAAACTCCACAGCTGAATAAACCATTATATTCCAAAAGAAAAACATTTGGATGCAAAGTGGAATACATTTTAAGTCATGGCAGAGAGAATTCCCACATATGAGGAGCATTCAAGTGAAACTGAGATTTAATAATTAAATTACTCATGAATTAATTTTTTTTAATGCATTTACAGAAGGCAGTACAGTGATGGGACTCTTGAACTTGAACTTGAAATTTTGCAAGGTGAAAATGTTTTAAAGAAGGCCGGATCACCATGAATAATGATCCTGACCAAGGTGGGTTTGAGTGCACTATCATTGCTCCAATTAACATTCAACGAGTAGAACACCTGATCCTTGAATATCAGCAAATAAATTCTCTACAGAAAATCGACAGATCGACAGAAGAGACACATCTGTCTGCGGGAACTGCACACAAAATCGTTCACAAACACCACTTGCACATTACAGGAACTCGGCTGGGAGCGAGTTATTACCACATTCACCATACAGTCCTGACATCTCTCCAAATGATTTGAACATTTGGGCCAAAGGAGTTCCTGGGAGGCCAGCATTTCAGACATGAAACAGGAAGTCTGATCATCGCTCCAGTGTACTGAGAAAACTTTCTATTGGATCCAAGCACTAGTGAAAGACTGGGATAAGTGCATTAGTGGAGCAGGGAATTATATAGAGAAATAAAAGATAAAGATGTGATTTTATGCAAAAGAAGCAGAAAGGCAAGGAAGCAAGAGAGAATAAATGTGAAATATAGACATAGGGATGATCAAATCGGCAGACCGTAGCCTTTGTGCCTGGGGTAGAAGTGTCTGGTGAGAGAGCCACACAGAAGAGAGATGAGCAGCTCCACTCCTCACTAATGGCACAAAAGTGTTGGGATGAACGAAATGGCTCAGGAAATTGAGCCGAAATATGTTCAGTGTCAACTTTGATTTACAGCAATTCATTCTACTGTGAAACCGATTAATTGGCTTCTCACAAAGGAATATAAAGCTAATAAACTGTGTATGTTCAAATACTGTATAAGAGTAGTAAAATCAGTAGGAGAGCTGGGATACATAGAAAATGGGTTGATGTAATAACACTCGGCACATTTTCACATGGCTAGGCTTTAGTGTTCAATTATGTGAAACGTACTACCCGAAAATTTAGGTTAAATTTATCTGAAATATAGAACCAGCATGCTTAAGTAAAGCAATATCTTCCTTTATAAACTCAGGGCATTTCTTTATGTTAATGCTATTACATAATATAACTGAGCACACTGCACTACTGAAGGAGGTTTTAAGGAGCACAGCATAAATGAAAACACACAAGACAAGGGATTTTTTTTCTGAAGATAAGGGGTGCAGAGTTGGAGTGGAATAAGTACAGGAGGACCCTGTTTCATTTATGCAGATCACATCATTTATACACCGATCAGCCATAACATTAAAACAACCTAGGTTTTGGGTTCAGTCCAGTCCCTGACCAGTTTCAGAGGAATGTTATTTCTTCAGCCACACAATGACTTATAAATCATTTAAGTAGAAAAAAAAACATCTAACTTAAGGCATGGACCTTAAGAAGAAACAGGTGCAGATGATAAGAGATGATCAGGCCGGTGATTAGTGAACTGGTGATGCTGGATGCTGAGTGGTTGGAACAGATGAGAGGGGAAATGAGGTTGCTGCTTAATAAACAACCAGATCTTAATCTTTAGGCACTTTGCAGACTGTCACAGTAAAAAAAAATTGTTTCAATTTCTTTTAATTTCTTTTCTTTCATATGATAAAATGGTAAAAAGAGGGGTGGCTCAAGACATCTGCACAGTACCGTATATAACTTATTTTATTAGCTCGAATGTGTACTCTTAGCAGAAAACACTACCACACTGATCAACCCTTTAGCTTAGCTTACTTGCTATAGTTTCATATACTGTAATTTCACTGACTTCAGTCAATCAAGTCTTTCAGTTAACTAAGGTAAATTAGTCAACATCTATAGAAAGTAGCTAAGCTTTAGAAGTAATCAGTAAGTCATTCATATCCTACATGTCTTGTCTAAACTATTAAAATGACTCATGTTTTATCTTTTAAAGAAACCAGCACTAAATCCAAGTTTTAATCTGTCAATAAATAAGGAAATATTAAACAAAGATAAGTCTAACATGTCAATGTAACTGATTAATTGGAGTGTAATGTTTCTAACTAACCAGAATAAAATACTGGATAAAATATACAGTGGTGTGAAAAACTATTTGCCC
>JAOTQY010000032.1:1992288-2004136 GCA_026413445.1 Dolichallabes microphthalmus
TGCCAAGTTGTTGTGCGGACTGGATATTCCGCTGTGGCGACCCCTTGTCGGGAACAGCCGAAAGACCAACAACATATGGCTTATTGAATTTTTTGGTTCGTCTGTAGAACAGCAGGCCACAGAATAGCAGGCCATAAAAGCCACACAAAGTGCTCTCCAATCACTACAGACATGCAACATTCTAAACATAAATGCCTTTTTACAGTTTGTCGCTGTCAGTGTAGCATTTACTGACTCTAGTACTCAAGAAACTGAGAGGACCACACAGGATTGTACAGGTAATCCAAACAGAGCATTTATTAATTCCACAAACAGATAAACATTCTGGCATCAGTGAAGCTCTTCTGGGGGAGATTTACACAGCTGGAGAGGGGGATGATCACATCGAGTGGTGGTCCGGTCAGTGTGAGTGGTCAGACTCTAAAAGGTGTCAAAGACAGGTTTGTATAGCCATTAATGACAAATTTTTTTTATAAATAATCAAGGAACGAAGGCAATATCTCTGCACTCTGAATCTAGAGAATCTATAGATCCATGCCCATGGTAATAAAATACAGAAAAGCAGGAAGATTGCAATACAAGATTTCCTAGTACCAAAATGTTTAATCCATCTTCCTCCATTTCTCATAATTGTCCATTATACGTTTAGCACCAGCATCATTTCTGATAACAAGAAACCAAAGTCAAAGCAAGCATGACCTAAACCAGGAATGCAACTTTTTTTTTTTAATTAAATGTAAATCCTTTCAATATGCTTCCAGTATTAATGAAAATCACATGGAAATCCCTCAGCAGTAGAGATGCCATCAGTGTCAGCATTATCTGTGAACTCCTATCTGTGATTTCAAATATCGATGCGTTTTATAATCGTGGATGGACATTTGTCAAGGTCATCTTACCTTTCTGTTATTAAGAATGTATAAATAATCATAATAAACAGTGCTAATTAATGAATGTTTTTTTCTTTTCCTGTTGGGCATACTGAAGTCCTATGTATTGTGTGTATTTTAGGTCAGGCCAAAGGAGTAGTTTGGCTGGAAGATTTTCCCATCAGCTATGACACAGTCCTTCTGTAGGTTTGTAGAACAGCTGTATGGATAATGTAATGGAACCCAACACTAAACAAAACACTATAATCAGTAAACAAGTTAAACATCTACTGTTAATATTTGCTTATGTGAAACCACATTATGATAAGATTTCATACAGCAGCCATCTTCAGGCTGGAATTACGTCAAGACAGATTTATCATCATCACACATTGACTTGCATGAAAATCTCTCTTTATATACATAGAGAGAGATTTATATATTTATTTACAGTGGTCACCAAAAGTATTAAGACAACATAGTATATGTCAAAGTTCTCCCTGTGCACAAAACACAATAATGCATAAAACTAGTGAATGCCCAAGTGAACTATAAATCACTGTGGCAAATTTCTGAATGTGATGTTCAGGAAGCGATCAAGCAGGTGTGGATTGAGAAAGTTGCACTAGAGTATTTCAGACATCGTTTTGACCATGTCCAGCCAGATTCAGCAGATTTTGAAGAATAGAGGACTTCATGCTAAATATTGATTGCTGATTAAACTTATTATTTAAAAAAATGTAAACGGTCATTAAAACAACATTTCTGGCCACCGTTGTACTTGTATTCTCCAACCAGAACACCAAAAACCATATAAATCATCGCTAATAGCATCCTGATCCTATCGATGATCTTAATTTAAACAGCAATTACTACAAATCTTAGGATTAGTGGTTTGTTATGTCCCATGTTAAGGAGCTAAACCTTAAAGCTAATTTTGCAATTTAAAGTTTTTAATTTAAAATCATCTACATCAGCCCCTGCATCCATTTGTGGTGAGAAAAACAAACACCTTGATGATACAATGTTATATTCAACAAATATACTGCCTATATATGGATAGGTAAAAATGTATAGAGAGGATAGATACTTACTAGACTTAACTGCTTTCTTTCCTACAGGAAAAATAAAAACATTCATCATTATAAGATGAAAAAAAGGACATCATGACGCTGAGAGAATAGAGTAAGCTTTAACAGTCCATTTGGTCTCAAGTGCATGCAGACAACCTACCTCCATAGGAAAGTTTGTAGTAAAAGTAAGTCATGATCCCCAGGCCAACCCAGACCTCCTGGTACGCCCTTGTGTAGTAGGGGCCAAGTCTAGACCACCAGGTTCCAAATACACCTCCGGCCATCTAATGATCAAGAGAGAAGGGAGAGACCATGACGGGAAAGAAAATCTAAAGAACTTGGATGCATTTGCAGAGAGTATATTTTTATGCAGCCATGTAGAATATAAAATAAGATAACCCAACCCGACAGCACAGGCCTTGTACAGTTGAATATGTGCTTGACTGTTAAAGAGATGTTAGGTAAGAGTTGTAAAAAATAGGCTTCTAACGATTAAATAAGTAAAGGTGAATAACACTTGTTGCCATGTACACAACGCTCCGTTCCCAAAACATACAGGCACTCATAGCTAGGAAAGACATAACTGTTCATGTTCAATTGTGAAGCTGTTGAATAAAGCTGAGGTATAATTAAAAAAAAAAAAAACACTCTTGACATTGAGTTTAAACTTTTGGTTGAAGGTCTTAATGTTTTAAGCTAATTTGGAAAAAAGTTAATGTAGATTCAGGATATTTAGAATCTCAATATTAATCAAATCGAAACCAAGGTATTGTGATATTGTTTCGGGTGATGACTAGCATGCTAGCTATCAAGGATGGGGAATCAGCAATGTTAACCCCACTCTTGACATTAAACCACTTTAAAGCCTAAAGTCAGGCACCTCTATAAACACTCCACTTCTCCTCATACAGACTTATGAAGAAGTAAATGGGCGTGTCTATAAAAATGATTGACAACAGGCCAATCTAAAGACAAACATTTTTCCCCAACTACATAAAACATCTGTTCTATAAGACTAGAATTTGTCTAGTTTCTACATATTTTTCAATAATTGTTCAAGTAATAAATGGAAAAATAAAAAAAATACAAAAAAGTTGCCTATCTCACCTTTAAACACATGACGTTTTTTGCCCACCAGTAATAACCACGCTCTCCACGATTAGTTACCAGTTACTGACAGCCTTATTACCTAATCACAATTGAGAAGACGGGAAGGTCCTAACGAATCATAGCGTAGAAGGTGGAATATGGATGGGGGGGAAAAAAATAAGGTTGACACCAAGGATTAGTCTGAAAATTTTCTAACATTAGCGACTGCACTCGATTGAACTGCAGATTTAATCTAGCTAAAATAGCTTTTGGATCATTTTCTTAATCTCAGTTAAATCTAACTAACGTTCACGCGCCCGGTGTGTGACACGGCTAAGGCCTAGACTTAACCAGAAACCTAAGAAACATCATGTTTATTCCACACATGAAACTTTAATCGCTCTATCTATTGTTTAGGATCGATTTAGCTTTTTTTTTTATTACCATGTCCTAGAGTTAACGTCTCGTCACTCACCTCTAAACTGTATTCGCTGCAAATCACCCGGAGAAGGTCACTGTCCAATCTCAATGCTAGCTCGCGACAGAAGACGCACAGATGAGCGGAAGTTCAAACTATGCTTCCGGTCTATTAGTACAGCATCACGTCATAATAAAAGTCTTTATTCGGTAAACTATATGATCAGTAGATTTAAATTTTTTTTTACTTAAATATATTTTTACCGTCCCTACTGAGCCCCTAAATGGACACGGGAAGGAAAAACATTGGATGAAAAAAAAATCACCTAAAATGAGAGGGGAAAATGGCATTTTTGTGAGATCACGCCAACTTTTTGTGAGATATCGCGAACATGTCGCGAGGTATTACTGCCACACAATAGACTGGCTTGGTAACGCTAACCTTTCCAGTTAAGGATCAAGCTTGGTAGGCATCTTTTAGGTGCATTGCTGACACCTGTGATGTCCTGCACATTTTAATGCTTGATCACTCACGCATTCTCTATACCTCCTAACTCACAGGAGGCCTGGAGCCTATGACAGAGGACTCGGGATGACGATGGGTACACCCTGCCAATGCATCATAGGCACACAAGCACACACACTCACAATTTGTAAACCAGAGAACCTGGAGGAAACCTACCAGAAGAACTTGATCTCCATGCTTACAGACACGAGGCAGGACTCCTTAACCCTGGAGGTGCGAGGCCACAGTGATAACCACTACCCTTACCGTGCCTCCACATTGAATTCAATTCAGAAGAAGACTTTTAATAAGCTAATGAATCAAGGTTTTCTGGGAGCTGAGAAAGCAGTCAAATGTACAGTGTAGGTCCTGCAGGTCAGTGCTGAGAATCACTACTTGAAAGTAATAATTTACGACAAAAATATGCAATTGTGGCAAGTAATTTGCCATTTTATTATTATTATTTTTTTATTATTATTATTCTCAGTCAAATTTTCCACATGACAAATTACAAATTTACGAAGAAAAAACACATATGGACATGTGTCTGTAGGTTGCAGTGTTTCAATATTCAGCCTGTGATCCTTTTTTACAATGAAAGAGGGAGAGTTATATAAAGGAAAACCTTGAAGGAAGGAAATTTCTATAGCAGTAGTGCTGCAGGTTTTTTAAAGTTTTTTTTAGAGGAGTTCGGCTCAGCTGGCATTTCATGGAAAAAAATCTTCCCTTTTAACATTTCCTTTGGATGTGTAGCTTATACTTTTTCTCCCACTCAGCATGGCATAGTCCACATACCTTCTACACAATCAAGGGGAAAACATTGCATTAATTAGGCTCATTGATGCACACAATGTGTGTGTGTGTGTGTGTGTGTGTGTGAGAGAGAGAGAGAGAGAGAGAGAGTGAGAGAGAGAGTGTACAGAGACTGTGCAGTGATTGCAGAGATGTACTGAAGCATACAGAGAGCTGTGCTCTTGTCTCCCCTTGGGCTCATCTACACTTTGTAATAAAAAAACAATACCTGTGAAAAATGGACGATTAGGCTGTAAGTCACTTGGCAGCTGTGCATTTCTTATGAGCTCATTAGACTCATGAGGTTAAATGTATTTTTGTATAAAATTAGTGTTATGGGTGAAACATCTTCAGAGACACGTAACATTTTGGAATTCCCATTAACTATATAAAATTAGAACCAACTCACTGGTTAATTTTATAGACTTGTATAGTTTTGCTTACAGTCTCACGTATATAAGCCTTGCTCTTGTCAACATCCAGCTTAGTCCAAGTACTTTCCCTTATCAATTAAATAACACTCTCTAATATTGCAAATACTCAAACCGAGATCTCACTAGTGCTGTGGTGTTTGTGTCCAGGGGAAGGTTTTTGCCTGTGGGAAACTGCTCACTAGGGTGTCTATGAGCTATTTCTGGCATTCACCGCTTACCGCTGTAGGCCTGAGACTAGTCATAGGGAAAGGAGCGTCAGTAGGGAAGACAGTCCCTTTGGACAGAATAGGAACAAGCGCCATGTAAATGCCTGTCCACATAACTGGATATGGTTGGGATCTCCTCCCGATGATTTTCTTGCCCTTCCGGAGAAGATGTAGACTTTGTAGTCTTTCGGTCACAGGCTTTGATATCTGCAGGAAGAGGAGAAACAGGAAGTAGCATTGGTGGGGCTGGAGGGAAAGACCTTCGGTAGCCCACCTCTTCCTGCCATCTCAGGAAGTCCTTCAGCACCTGTTTGAAGATGCAAATGAGCTCCCAGTGAACGACATAATTGTGATCCAAAATCTCACGGAACCTTAAAAGAGATAATGATAATAATAATTATTATTATTAATAAATAAAAAGCACATTATATTTATTAATAATCAGTTGCTCAGATATGCGCAAGCAACAACATGTACAGTACCAGTCAAAAATTTGGAAACACCTTCTAAACCCCATCCCAGGAAAGCAAGACCAAAACTTACCTCTGCTGCAGATTTACCAGCTAGAAGTTACCAGCCTCAGAAATCACCAATTAACAGCACCTCAGATTAGAGGTGTTATGAAGGCTTTACAGATCATAATTAGCAGACACATCTCAATATCAACTGTTCAATGGAAATGATTGCATATTTTGGATGCCTTCAGCATTGTTTTACAGTGTAGAAAATTCAGGAATGACCATGGAATTAGAAGGCGTGTCCAAACTTTTAACTGGTTCTATACACATACCTGAAGAGTACCGCAGCTGTGTGTGATGGTGAAATTCGGGCACAGAGTCTTTCCAGCAGTCTGTACTCAGATGCTGGTATCAGGGCAAGCAAGCTGTCCCAGGTGAGAGCCCGGCGATATCCTAGAGCACCATGGGAGCAACGTTGGTGCTCTTTCTCCAAAACCGGATACTCTCTTTGCTTGAATTGCCATAGAAGCTCCTGGAGTAAAACCTGAGCCGGGCCCATTGAGGTCACACTGCTCGGACCAAGCTCACCTTCCTGACGGGAGGAATTCCTGCAGGCCAGGAATGGCATTGCAAGACTGATGTATTAAAGAAGAAAGAAAAAAAAATCACAAAGTAATAGAGGTATAGGTTTACTTGTTTTAACTAGGTTGAAGATTTCAGTGAAGCAAAAATGAAACAAAAACTCATCATTTTAGACTCAGTTTATTATATATTCTAGCTTGCAGTTTCGGCAGCATGGCAGCTTAGTGATTAGCACTATTGCCTTGCACCACCAGGGTCTGGGTTCAATTCCCACCTCGGGCCTGTGTTCATGGAGTTTGCATATTCTCCCCATGCTAAGTGGGTACTCCAGTTTTCCCCCCACAGTCCAAAGACATGCAGGTTAGACTAACAGCCGTTCCCATATTGCTCATAGTGTGTGAATAAGCATGTGAGTGTAAGTGTGTGTGTTGGACTGGCACCTTGTCCAAGGTCTACTCTGCATCATGCCATAAGTCTCCTGGGAAAGGCTCGCGACCCTCTATACAGAATAAAGCGGTCTAGACAATGAGCTTTCAGTTTATTAATAGACTCATGGTCATTGCTAAATAGTGTTTCTCTCTCACTTCCTTCTCATTCTTTTTTAATTGCTTTTACATCCTGAGGATAGTTTTCAGATGGAATGGACCTCAAATGGAGAAAATAACTTCAGGTCCATCCTGTCACTTTATATAACTCTTGAGTAGTGCAGAAACTTCTTAAAGCACCTGTGGCAATACTGTTTCAAGTAGAAGAAAAGTCTGTCTGTTTGTTTAGTGCAGGTATGGAAGACAGTGTGGAGAAAGAAAGACAATAATCACATATGGCCAAAGTACTAAAGAACTAGTGTCGAATAAACTAAATGGAAAGCACCAATTACTCAAGCTGGGCATGAAATGTGGAAAGGGTGACAAGTTATCAAGGAGATAGACATCAGATACAGACAGAGCATGGAGAGATGTCAATGCAATAAGACAGGGAGGAACAGATGTTAAAACACATACACACACTCACAAAGTTACAATATGACATAAAAGCAAAACAAATGAGGAATAAAAAAAGTAATTGATGAAAGAATTGACATACTTATGCAAGAGAGTGTATCAAAGTGCATGCACTGCCATGACTGACACACACCCTTGAGAGGAGAACACTGCACACACCAAATCTTATAAAACACTAAGAAATAATAAAAATATCCTCACCTTGGATTGACACGATGATACCCATGATGACGTGACTCCATTGGATAAAGCTTAAAATGATGATAATATAATGAAGAAAATATTAAACATACGAGCCTGCAGTATAGATAGGAATGAAATAAATACGAGACATACAGAGTGTAAGAGATACTAGGTTTGATGCCAGTGTTTGGTAAAGTTGAGAGTGAGGGAGAGTGACTGCTTCCCCTGCCGTCAGCAAACTGCCTTCTGTCTCTCTGCTCTGATAACCAGCCTCCGCTCACTGACCCTGTTTCTATTCAATCCAACCCCCAACCACACACGCGCGTGCTAGCACACACATGCACATCCTTTATATCAAGACATCAATATGTTCACAAGGTTTATATAAGCAAGGTTTATCTCAGAATTTATTAAGCCGTGACACATGCTAAAGTAAAAATAAATAAAAAAATCTCAGGGTGTGTGTGTTAGCCTGGATGCTTTCTAGATTAGAGCTCAAATTATTTACTGTCATGAATCCATGAACCCATTACAGTCTAAAACACTTTTGTTTTACACCCCATCCCCATATGATCACAGCATTTTTGAAGCCAGCTATTCCAAAATGATCCACATTACACACATACGGACCAACATCTTGATTTACAGAATGACACTTCATAATGATTCAGAAATATTCACAGGACAGAACCCAGACCATGCTCGTGGTCTGGGTTCTGGGGAAAAAAAAAAAGATCAGTGACAGTGTGGTATAATGCATTATAAACCCAGCATTAATATATTTCCCATATCAACACACCTTTTCAATACAAAAGAAAAAAAAAACTTTTATGACAATCATCTTCTGTATCCACTTATTCCGTTCGATGTCGTGGGGCATCTGGAGCCTATCTCAGGATACTTTGGGCAAAAGGCGGGGTACATCCTGGACAGAGTGCCAATCTATTGCAGGGCTCATACACACAAACACACACTACAGGCAATTTGTGAATGCCAATTAGCCTGATCTGCGTGTCTTTGCACTGGGGGAGGAAACCGGATTACCTGGAGGAAACCCATCAAGCACGGGGAAAACATGCACACAAACCCTAGGCCGGAATTGAACCCAGACCCTGGAGGTATGAGGCCACAGTGCTAACCACTACGCCACCGTGCTGCCAGAATAGCAAGTTGTACAGTTTATGTTTTTAAGTTCAGCCTTATTTTGTCACATATCCACTACATTATCGCACTTCTTTCTTCACATACTTTATCTCAGCTTAAGCTGTGTCCAGGGGGCAGGGACCGCCAAAATATAGTGACCCATGAAGCAGACAGGGTTGGCAGCCTTGCTCAAGGTCCTAACAGTGGCAGCTTGGTGGAGCTACGGCTTAAACCGCGACCTTCTGATTAGTGAAACAGAGCCTTAACCCTCTGAGCTACCACTGGCTCAATTATCTGTATATAGTTACTGTATGTTTTGTGTTGTAGAACAAATGCAAAGCAGATTGAAACAGATGTCTTTTCACTTATCCTCCCAAAAAAATCTTGAATGCGAAGCATCCATCAAGTGCATTGGTATAAACTTTGCAGCTGCAACTATCATCTGACCCGTGCTGTCACAGAGAATGAATCAACAGCTGACTAATCAGAATTAAGCATTCAGCACCATTGTAATATAAATAACTACAGGTATTTAGTTTCTGGGGACAGGGGTAGCCTGGTGGCAAAGGTGTTGGACTGCTGATCAGAGGGTCCAGAGAAAAACGGACAAAGGCCAAAATAGTAATAGCAGTTGATCCTCTTTTTAATTCTAATTTTAAATTAGAATAATAATTTGACAAATGAAAAAGTAAAAGCAAGCAAAGAAAGCAAAGAGTTTACTACTTGCTGTGAAGAGTTACAGTGCATTACTGAGTATGAAGTCCTATACCCCGGTTACAGCACTACAGCAAGGGGTACTAGATTACACTCACATCTAAAGGCCGCCTTAAAACACGGTTCATTGTTCAAAGTCAAAGGAGGGCAAAACATATTGGGGTAAGAGATGCTCCTCATGTCGAGCAGTTGGTTGCCATATGGAGGCCTCTGGGTGGCCTTCTGGATTGTTTGTCCTCTGAGACACATAATCAGAAAAGTACAGCTGGTACTGGTTTTGTTGGAGACATAATTTCAATGTAATTCAATTAAATTCTATTTGTATAGCACTTTTAACAACGGACAGCTTTGCAGCCCTGGAAACCAATGGCAAAAAAAAAGAAGAAAAAATTGTATTAAAAATGATTAAAATAATTGATAATAATATAAAAACATTTTGTGAGTCATACATATTTTAATGAGGTCATCATTATCTATTATAATTTTGAAAGTATACAGTATCTGCTGTTTTTCTTGCCTGTTGGATAGGAGCTGTTTTCCAGTCATTTCCAGGACATTATTTTTCCATCGAAATGTATCCATTAGAATTTTAATAATGCAACGACGTCAGGGAGGATCTGTCTCATAGGTGTTCGCTTTGCATTAGAGTGGATTAACCTTTCAGGCCATTATTGCATTGAATTTTGTCATTATTTCATAACTGGGATTAATGGAGTGCACCAAAGAAAATAGATACAAGTTAAGCAAGTCTTCAAGCACGAGTGAATAGTGGATTTAAGTTTTTTTTTCACGGAATGTCTTTCTATATTCAAATAATTCTTTAACATTTACAGGTCCTGACAGCATCATCTCTAGGAAGAAGGAATTAGGAATTGAATGTGACTGATGTGTTATCCATGCTGCTCGAGGGGTGCAGTGTTCTGTATTAGACTTTCCTAGACTGCTTAGTTTATTTCACTGAAGATGACGATTCTCTACGTGACCCATTATGCAACTTCGAGTGGTAGACTGATATTCTCTAACGGCTCTGCTCCTGGGTGTCATACTGTTCAGGACAGAGTCTTGTACATCATCAGGCCTAAATATCACACTGACCTTCCCCTCACACTCAGCATAGCCTGAGCTGAAATGGCGTGACAGGGTGGCAAGGATGATGCATCGTTATTTGGTTTACAGTGCTGTACGTGCAAAACCACACACTAGGATTTTATCATAGATGACATTGTACTAGATCGTTGTTAGGAATAAATTTTAAAAAATGACATATTCAATGCTTTGATAAATTGTATGACTTCTGTGTATTTGGCATTGCACATTTCTTGCAGGGAAAACATTTTTACTTCTGGTCTTGAGCTGTTTTGTTATGTGGATGTGGTGTTTATGACAAATTTATGTACAGATCATGAGTATCTCTGCAGTTTGTGGACCCCTACAGTATCTGACTCATCGGCAAAGAATAAGAAGTCTTTGAAAGTTGGTAGGGAAGACTAATAGACTATTAATAAAGTAAAGTAATAAAGTAAGTAACTTTTTATAAGTATCCTTCATTAGATCTTGACATGTCTGATATGCATTTCTTTAGTTAAGATAGAAAGTTGCGTCCATGATGTTACAAGTTGCAACAAACAAACAAACAAACAAACAAACAAATTACTGAATAAGGTGGCACTGGTGGTTAACACAGTGGCCATACACCTCTGCGGTCGAGGGTTCGATTTCTGCCGCGCTCGCGCGTGTGTGTGTGTGTGTATGTGTGTAGTTGCATGTTCTCCTCATGCTTGGTCGGTTTCAGATGGATTGGCATCCTGTCTAGGGTCCACCCCGTCTTGTGCCCTAAGTCTTATAAGTCGTATAAAACATGAATGAGTAAATAATAATAAATGCAAGGGATTAGCAGTGATGTTAACAGTGGAGTCGGCTTCTTTATGTCTTTCCTACTGGTATCCCATTTAGTTATGCTGATTGCTAGTCTTGGCAGAGTCCCTGCCTATACAAAGCACACAATACACATTGCCCTTATCCATTATGTAATAACACAATATCTATCCATTGTGTAGTTCTCTCTCTCCCTCTTTCTCTCTCTCTCTCTCTTTCCAAATGGCAATCCAGAAAATGACAAGCAAATTAAGTTTTCTTGACCCTAGTGCTATTTCTAGATTTTAATCTTTAATGTTTTTTTTCTATTCAGTAGATAATTGAGTTTCTTTCTGGAAATGAATGCTTAAAATTAGCAAAATAATCTGAGAACAGAAACAGAGATTTTAACAAAGTTTAAAGCTTGAAAAGGAAAGTATGTCCATAAATATGTCAGTCAGTCAGTCAGTCATCTTCTATACCGCTTTATCCTGTGTTCAGGGTCGCGGGGGGCCTGGAGCCTATCCC
>JAOTQY010000032.1:2114218-2132702 GCA_026413445.1 Dolichallabes microphthalmus
ATCAACAGGTCAGTTCAGGATGAAATTCAGGATAACAATATGTATCCACTGATAATAATAATAATAATAATAATAATAATAATAATAGCAGCAGCAATTATAGGGCAGTAAAATAAAGAAATACATGCCAATTTGCACCATGTCACACAGTAAATAAAAAGTACAGTAAATAGAAATTTTTTCATCAGCTTCATTAAGCCATTTTTATATTATATGGCAACCCATTTTTTTATTGTTCCCACTCTACTTTTTATTTTTTTGTTTGTTTGTTGTGCTTTTATTCAAAATACCACTCTGCCAGTGGCTATACAGTACTTTTAGGAACCCTGTTCCAGGTCTGACTGGTGACTTTCTTATTGCAGTCCTGGGACTGAAACTCACAACCTTTCGTTACTAGTAAAGAATCTTAAGGTAGTACTTATCTTCTCTTTATCTACCAAAAGTGATGTGTATTGAGAAAAAAAGTAAAATCTGTTGACACAAAATTCACTCATGTCTGAGAAAAGCTGTTGCAATTTGTTGCTTAACACTTTAAATATTTCATTTCAGAATAACTTTCCTGAGCTTAATAAGTTTTATCCAAATTAATACTGAAGCTGAATTGTAAAAAAAAAAAAAGAAGAAAAAAAACTTCAGTTATTTTAATTTTCAGCAAGGTCTTTGGCATCCTTGTACAACTAAATGATTAATGTTGATAATTTAGACAGACAGACAGACAAATTGGATCATTAGTACTTACTTGTAATACTTTGTTTGTGGATTATTATTTCTCATAATTTGTGAGTTTTACATAATGTGCACATTTGTTAATGTGTATTTAAATATATAAACATAATGTGCAATATATTTGTAATATATTTTTTATTCAATTAGTTTTTTGTTCATAGTTAACAGTGGAAGTAAGAGAAGCTTTAGCATGGTTTATTATTGAGTAGAATAATTGAGGTTATGTTTGTGTGTGCAGCTGTGTGCACTGTGTGTGTCACTCAGTTGTGCTCCTGCTCTAGTGTTGCTCTGCGGTCATCACCCACACATACCTGCTGTGTGCTCCCAGCAAGGGGCTGACGCCAGGCAGGGTGAGAGCCGGAGCAGACCCCTGCTATATCACCTTAAACCTTGCTGACTGAGAGCTCCCGGCTTGTGAGACAACTGCCTCCGCTCGTCTATCAGCCTGCCTGGACTTTGAAACCCAAGCCTCTGTGACCGCCTTGCTGTAATCCATTATCCAGCACTGCACCAATCGGCCATGACCAGAGAGACTATGTTGAAGAGTGTGACCCTCACTCCTGACCATTATGAACATGAAGGGAGGTGAAAATTGTAGTACAATGCATGCTGTTTTTAAAGCATCTCAAGCTGACATGCAGATGACCAGCTACTAAAATTAGGGGTTATTGTACTGGCAAAAGAGAGTGTAGATAGAGCGGCAGGTGTGTAGCTGGGACCAATGTATTTCCTTTTCATGCATGTGCCTTTGTGTTGTGTTTGCTTTTTGTGCATCTTTATCTTTCTGTGTGTGTGTGTGTGTGTGTGTGTGTGTGTGTGTGTGTGTGGCATGTGTGTGTGTGTGTGGCGTGTGTGTGTGTGTGTGTGTGTTTGAACACTTCAATTAAAATTTTTTTATTCTAGAATTAAGTACTGCACTAAATATCAATTTGTATTGTGCCTGTTTTTGAGTCACCTAAGTATTATCATATTGTCAATAAAGGCCTACAAATGTTAATTTTGTTTTGTTATGGACAGAGTTGGCCTTGAAAAGTGATAAACTCCTGGCGATGACAGCATCAATCATTACACTTGTAAACTGATATGATACGCTACATTGTTCCCACTCAACTGCCTTGATTTTCTATCAAGGGCAAGTAGAGAAATTCTACATAAAATCTAAATTGCTCAAAACCTCAGTTGTCTTGATTTATAATTACAGTTAAAAAAGATTGCTATACTTTTAGTTATTAGTACCAGTCATAGTTCTTAACTTAGCTCAGAACACGAAAACAAGCTGTTATTCCTTTGGGTTCATAAAATCCATATAGTCATTCTGGCATTTCAAATGTCTCCAAAAGGTCAAACCCCTTGATGCACCTCCATATGGAAAATTACTTTAACAAGCCTTTTTAAAATGCCTACCCTATTCCCAGCACTACACTAACTCATAATTAGCTGCTGAACAAAACAGTTAACACGTTTGCAGTGATGATATACATAATTTAAGTCTTAATTGTCTCACAAAGTCTTAAATCTCAAATCTGTTACAATTAATAATGTTTGATGTTTAGACTTTTATTCTTCTTCTTCTTCTTATTATTATTATTATTATTATTATTCCGTGCATAATAGCTTCCCTTAATGTGCAGTCCTGCAGGTATTTAAGATAAACTGTCATTTAGGCTGATACTTTTGTTTCTTATGGTATTGTCTCAATATTAGTCATGGTTTGTAGTCCCCTGATGCCAAAAAAATTAGAATAGGCAAAAATGAAAAGAAAGAATGACCAGGAGACAGAAGGTAAGGGTGTAAGAGGGGGAAGGGGGTGATATGCGGCCCACCTGTTCTATTTCTGCACTTTTCTCCCCCACATTATAAGTGAAGAGAATGGGACTCGCTTGTACACCCAACCTCTCCCCCACGGGGACTGCTCACATTACAGCCGAACCTTTTCTTCCCACAGAAGAAACTCCCTATATGTCTCATTCACATCTAGCACAGACTGACGCTTTGTGTGCTCACCTTGATTTAATGGTGCAGCAGAAAGCTGGCTCTGGGAGGCAGCAACGAAAGAGAAACCTGAACCGTCTTAAAAGGTGCCTTGGCCAACCACCAAACTTTGGTACCAAGCCCACTGGCTTTCCGGGCAATAACTAAATAATGGTTCAGCTGAGAAAGTGCAGGAGTCAAAAAGCTAATTTGAAAAGTTCATCCATGGTTTAACGTCAATAGCAAGTAATAATTTAACCTTTAGAATATACTGTAAGTAAGTAATATTTTTTAGCAAGTAACAATTTCAACTTAAATTTTTTCTATTACAGGTTCATACATACACTATAATGTCCTATTAAAAGGTACTTTCTCAATGTTTTTAAAAGCTGTCTTCGTTTGCCAAATTGCTTTATATTGCTTTCGATGGTTGGGAGTCTTCTGAGATTTATTAAAATAAATATTTGAAATGCTTTAAAATAGTAATATTAATTTTGTTAATAATGTGCCTACTGCCAAATTAGCTCAGCAAGCAGGCTGAATCAGAGTTGATTGTAACGCACATTTTGAACGCAACAATAAAAATTGGAAAATTTAAAATTCATAGATGAGGGGTTAAATCACTTAAAAGCACCTTTTAAAAAATAGCTTAGCTCAAGCTTAGGTCAAGCTTAGCCAGCTGGTCGTTTTTTTTCCCAGCCTCAGGTTCTACTTGATTAGTATAAATTAGTTCTTGTTGCTTTCCTTAAAAACCTAAAAATCAGTTTCCATCTAAGAGCTAACAATGCTGGTCCACGACTTTGGCTCTGTTTTATACCAGCTCTGTTTTGCCAGCTGGTAGTCCGTCAGAACAAGTTGGATTTCAGTAGGGATTTGGCACTAGTCTGTTTTTCCGGGTGAATCTAAAACGAATAATCTAACCTATGTCTTGTCGGAAAGAATGACTGAAATGTCATTTGTTTAAGGTTTACTACAAAGACCGTCAATAAAGGATACGTTCTTATAGTATTTTCACACGGGTCCTGAACAGAAAGGAATGTAACAGGGACTGTGTATATGGCCAGCACTGGCTCTCTTAACGCTGCTCAGTGCTGCTCCAGCGCCTGGTTCTGATTAGCGACCGGAAATCCGCGGTGCTCTCTGCGCAAAACTGAGTGTGACATGCGCGCGCCGGGCTGGGTGGGAGGCCGCGGGGTACCAAAACTTTAAAGCAAACAAAAGGAAAGAGAGTTTTGCACGTCTAAATAATAAACACAGTTTGTTCAGTGTGCTATCCGAATATTTCAGGCTACGTCTTAATCCGCCTAAAATAATAAATAATGTGTACATTTGACACTTTATTAGACAAAAGCATATATATTTATTATCATGCTCTACTGAAACGTATGGATGCTATTGAAATGGGCGCGGTCATGTTTGCTTAAAAAGGGATTGACGCCCAAGGTCAAATGGTCCAAATGGGTGCTACTCAGCTGAAAATGCCCTGCATACTCTTGTTCAGAAAAAAAAACGTATCAATCAAACTACATCACCAGATCAGGATATAGTAAAAATAATGCAAGATTTCAACCATACTGATTTTTTTAACTGTGTTTTTGATTTTATTTTAACTGTGCGTCCGTGCGGTTCTGCTAGATAATTTTATGTCGTCATATAGATACAGTATATCTGTTTGACTGATATGCTGTATAAACGCATTAGCTGAATGCATGACGGAAATTTAATGACAAAATGTCAGACTGGTTGATCAAATCTTTTTGTAATACGTCTCATATTGGGAGACGATGTGCAGACCGCATTTATGAAATAATAATAATAATAATAATAATAATAATAATAATGATATGGCGACCCCTTGCCGGGAGCAGCCGAAAGACCAACAACAACAACAACAATAATAACAATAATAATAATAATAATAATTTGCCCTAACTATGTTTGCATTCAACGTCTTCTTTTATTTTTATGAAAACTTATGAATGCAGGCGCGTGAGCGCGCTTAAGTCTGGTAGTGTCTTCTCTTTGGCCCTGAACCGCCAGAGCAAACAGAGAGAGCGCAAAGCAAACAGGAGTCACAGGAACGGAACGAGGCGCTGCGAGCGGATAAGCAGCACGCGCCACCCGGGGTTCAGGAAAGTCAACAACCCTGCTCTGTGTCTGTGAACGAGCACTTTTACAATGACATCTTTTGTAAATCAAACAAGACATTAACGAAAATTATTATTATTATTATTATTATTATTATTATTATTATTATTGTTGTTGTTGTTGTTATTATATTTAGTTTCGTTATAAAAATGCCATATAAATAGTTTATTACATGTATTAAAATTTATTATGATCTAAGCCAGCCCATCCATGAAAGCCTACCTGGGGAAAAACTGACCATACGTTCATAAGCTTCAGATGAAAATAAATTAAATTAATTACATTTAACAAAATAAATAATGTTATTACGAAATATTTATACGGTCAAGTATAAGTGTTTTTGTTTCAATGTCTCTACTAAAGTAATCTGCGGGGGTTTTATAACCTTTTGATCATCTTGCAGTTACAATGTAACATTTAAAAAACGCAATTTTTTTCATGCTTGAACTTTGAAGATGAATAGCTGTAAGACAAAGTCGCTGCAGAATCAAACAGTGGAAAGGCGCCGTGAGAGTGATGAAGACTGGTTTTATTTACTGATAATGGTTTTGTCCTCTGTCCAGTTTAACGACTTGGCAAATGTCAGTCCATGGGGCTATCAGCCTGATACTGCGGTATAAACCTAGAGTGAAACTTTACCAGGAAAAAACCCTACAGATTCTGGTGTTCACATTATAACTTTCGAGGTTTATATCTACAGTAAAGTGGCAGATTAGCTCGCTCTATTGATCCGTACAAAATAAAACAACAACAACAAAAAAATAAATAGAATTTCAGTCTTAATGGCTTAAGAGCCCAGATCCACCAGGCTGGAGGTCAGAGGTCCCAGTATGGAGTCGTGGAGCTGGTGCTGGTGCGGGTGGCTCTGCATTGCCAGGCCGCTCATGCTGTAGGAGGAGGCGGGGTGGTTCATGTTAGCCTGCAGCAGGAGAGCCGGGTTCTGCTCGGGACTCTGTGGAGGGGAGAACTCGTCGTCTTCTGAGCTGGACATGAGCGACTTTCCGCCATCCAACGGTGACAGCTGGTTCTGTTTGTTCGCGCCTGCATTGCTGTTCTCACTGTTCTCTCTGTCAAACACAAAGTACAATATATTTGCTTAGTAAATTTTAGTGTCTGATCATAACCATGATTTTTCGATTAAGCAACCATGGTAGGATTTATTAAAGTCTGAGCGGTACCTGATCTCATAAGGGAATACAAAAGCATATTTATGTGCAGGTCATATGCTTAAAAACATTTATAATTATTTCTTAAAATATGTTTAATCAGGGACTCAGGAAGTAAGCAGTCTAATTTAAGGTGAGCCTTTGTACATTTGTTTTTACATTTATTTTATATTTCTGTCTATCAGATTTAAGCCATTTAATCAGTAAATAACATGTTATGTTCTAGGGTTCATTAAACCACAGTGAAATAAATTGGTTGTTGTTGTACATTAAAATGATTTGTAGTAATACTGCTTTCTGAGAGAAAAGGCAATCAAAAATAAAACACAAGCCACAGTTTAAGCTTGAATTTCTGTCTTAAGTTTGAATAATTTAAATCATAAAACATGTTTTATTTGATCAGAAATCACATATGTTTTATGTGTGTATGACTAATACCTGGTTAACTTAAGGTTGGCTTACTGTATTATTCTGCATATTTAATATAAATGATACTATATAATATAAAATTACGCAATATATTATTTTGTTAGTGAAGTAATATCTAGATAACGGGCTATCAACAAATAATGTCAAATTGTTTACCGGTTAATCTGTCTACAAATTCTACAATTACTTGATTAGGAAATTTAGTTATTCGTGCCTCGATGTTTTGATATTTAATGTGAAACTGATACATCACACAGAGTGTGACCTTGCCTACTTGCGGAAATATGTTAAAACGGCAATTTCTGCGGGTATTTCTCACACACTGCAAATTCACCAGTAATACATGGTCCCGTCTGGTTTTCAGTCTAGTCCTAGAAATGCCAGTTAAACTGTGCGTTCATTATTTCGGTAATCGTTAATTCAATACTGATGGATAACGTCGACTATATTAAAAATTAGTCAAATTTATCATTTTAAAACGAATATTAAAAGTAAATACATGAACTTATGTGAACAGTTGTGAGAATAATTAAACATTTTTAAACACTTTTATTCGTCATCCGTGATACTTTGTCATGCCATGTTTATCCTAACTTGTGATCTGAAAGTTAATACCAGATTGATCATTTTAAGTTAAAATGATTGTTTTAATTCCGTTTACCTTTCTTTGGCCTCAGCGGCTCGATCTCGCTGTCTCCTGTTTTTAAACCAATTGCTCACTTGTGTGGTTGTGAGCCCTGTGGCTTCAGCCAGCTCTCTTTTTTCTCGTGGAGAGGGATATGGGTTATGCGTGTACCACTCCCTCAACACGCCGCGGCTCTTCTCTTTGAAACAGTAGCTGGTCTCCTCTCCGTCCCATATGGTGCGTGGTAAAGGAAACTTCCTCCGTACTCTGTATTTTCCCACAGCGCCCAGCGGCCGCCCCCTCAGCTTTTCGGCCTCGATGTAGTGGGCTTTCAGCCACAGTTGCTGCAGTTTGGGGTGGTTGTGTGGCGAAAACTGGTGGCTCTCCAGGATTTTGTACAGCTCCCTAAAGTTGCCGCGGTGAAACGCCACTACAGCCTTGGCCTTGAGGACACTCTCATTCTTGTGGAGGTGGTCGCAGGCCGGCAGGGACCACAGGAATCGGCCCAGTCGCTCGAGGTTCCCGCCCTGCTGCAGCACCTCGCACACACACGCGACCTGCTCCTGCGTGAAGCCGAACGAGGGCAACATGGACATGACGGACGACGGTGGGCGCGTTACTCCTGTCGGCCAAACCGCTCTGTTTTTGGACTGCAAGAAAGAGCGGAATGGACTTTTCAATCCGGATGCGTTAGTGCTGTTGCTAATGAAATGCCTTCGAATGGGGTTTACCAAATGCCTTGGTTAGAGATGTCCGTGTCAACAAGCTCCGAAGTTTTGGACGTTGGTTGGAGACGCTGTGCTCCCCGTCCAGTGATGTCGCGCTAAAAGAGTGCAGCGCGCGCGCTGATTGGCTCTCCATGCGCCCTATCCGAACAGCGCTAAAGCAAGAGCTCTGCTGCCATTTCCTCCCTCGGGAGCTCGGTGGTCTGAAACCAGATCTCCCGTCTCCAGTTTTACCTGAGGGAGTGGAGCACCTCGATACTAATCAATTACAGTGCGTCTCCGAAGGCTACGCTCACTCTCATCCCCAGCTGAAGCCCATTTTGCCCATTTACCGATCTTACATTTAACTTAACCAACTTTAAAGCCATTAAATTATTAATGAATTAACGAACATGCACACATGCAGTGCAATGTGTGAACTGGAAGGGGATAGGGGTAAGCTTAAACAGACTACTTAAGAAATATTTATCCAGTTCGAGCATGCAGGTATATTCTAAATATATGAATGTATTTTATATAATAACAAAAATATTCTAGACTGGCCTAGATATTTTATTTTAAAAATAAGATACATATAGCACAGCAAGACCGCAAAAAGGGGTGGATCATTTGAGGTTGCTAATTTACTGTATTTAAGCCAGTAATCGCCACACATTTTCTTTGCTTTGTGTGTGTGTGCGTGTGTGCCAGGTGTTTATTGTGAAGGCACACGCGGTGCGTAAAGTCCCAGGGCGCACAACACGGTGATTAGATACTTAGCGTCCCATTAAAAAACAATCAAACCCTAGGGGTGGAGCGATAACACAACGCTGCTAAGAGATAAGCTCTAGGAGTGCTGAAACTCCCAATTCAGAGCTACATGGATGTGTACGTCCGATTAAATTTGAATCAGCCATACCCATGTCCAGTTCCAGTTGTCATAAGTCTATCTATTGATAGGCGTATGACAAAGGTTAATGGTACAGTAATTGAACATGGAATTAGAAATGTATAAAGACTGGCATGATGTTGAAGGAAAACAAATTACTCAGCCGAGGAATCACGCGCCTATTTTGAATATGAACATAGATAGATAGATAGATAGATAGATAGATAGACAGACAGACAGACAGACACATGTAATACAAATGTAAGCCTATCAATTTTCATACAGTATGCGCAGCGTAGGCGCGTGATTCCTCAGTTGAGTAATTTGTTTTCCTTTAACAGCATGCAAGTCTTTCCCTCATTCCTCCCATATCCCCCTCTCTTTTCTTTCCCCATCTTCTGTACAGTGAAACCGAAAACCGGTGCATTAGTAAATGAGTTCTGTGTTCGTCGAGCTCTTTGCTACCCAGGCGCTGTTTTAAGGAATAGATCGCATTTCTTTATCTGCGCTGAAATCTGCAACATGACACCAGGGCGACGCGGAGCTCACGATCACTCACCCGGAATGGAGCACCTCTTTATAATTTAATTGGAGACGGGGCGTCCATTTTCAAGAAGACCACAGAGTCCACTCACTTGCCCACGCACCTACCCTCCTTTAGGCTGACTGGATTGTCCTATAGATTCTGCCCTGGGTCACTAAGATAAAGTAAGTACTTAATTAGGTTTAGAGGGCAATTCAGGCACCTGTGAAAACATTTTTGCCCACTGTCTCTGGAGGGTCGGCGGCAAGAGGAGCTTTGTAAGGATGGTCCATCCATCTGGTCAAAAAATATCAAACGTCTCTGGTTTTCCTATGTGAATATTTCAATTGGTTTTAAACACTGGTTTGACCAAAGACATCAACGCAAAGTGATGATTAATGCAAATTTTATTAAAGCTGCTTAATTTGAAATTAATTAAAATATAATATTTTTAACACACGTACATAATGTGTGTTTTCACAGATCTTCTATGCAAACTCTCCCAGACCTTAAATATTTTAACTGCTTGTTTTAAGTGCAAGTTTTTGCCATATAAGAATCAGTGACTTGGGACTTTCGTAAACGTAACGACTTGTAGTCTTTTATTAGCCGTTCCGGAGACCTTTTTCATCCCTCAGGTCAGTGATGGACGGCTCTGCTTGTCCTTATGTCTCCTCTACCCTGAGACGCCCGTCTCAGAAAATCCTCTGGTCGCTTTTAGAACCTGATCATTTCAAGATGTGCTCTTTTACAGCCTGAAGGCGAGGGGCAGGAGACCACAACGCTGAAAAGCAACACCCACACACCCACCCACACACACACAGAGACAGAGACAGAGAGAGAGAGAGAGAGAGAACGTGAAATAACTGCATTTCATTTAATTCCTAAATAAACAGGGATTTAGGGAAGGACAAGACCTATGACAGTGTCTTTGACATCAACAAGAAGTATTGGAAAGCTGCTCGGTTTATTATATTTTAATACGTTAAAAGCATAAGATTTATTACTATATAAGACATTCTCAAGCTAAGACAATTTTGAAATTATTATTCTAATGGGAGATTATGTTACTAATTTAACCTTAATTGTTTTTACGTTGTGGGAATATTAAGATATATTTTTTAGGCTATATTACGAATATATTATTATATTTTATACCAAAAT
Source organism: Dolichallabes microphthalmus (assembly GCA_026413445.1). Classification (NCBI taxonomy): domain Eukaryota; kingdom Metazoa; phylum Chordata; class Actinopteri; order Siluriformes; family Clariidae; genus Dolichallabes; species Dolichallabes microphthalmus. The sequence goes on from JAOTQY010000032.1 coordinate 2,124,564, forward strand.
GATCTCTTTCTATTGTAACATCATTTTATTTATTTATTTATTTATTTTTTAACTAATCTCCACCGATGATTACGACATCCTTCTAAATCGTAAATCAACAACAAAAATTAAAAATAAAAATAATTTTAAAAAATAATAATAATAATGCGCATATACGACACTAACAACAAAACATATTTATTCCACATGTAATACCTTTGATAGACAGATAGATAGATGCACTTTTATAATGTATGTACGTGTGTGTGTGTGTGTGTGTTTGTGTGTGTGTGTGTGTGAGAGAGAGAGAGAGAGAGAGTGTATGGATTACATGTATACAAGTCCAACGAATCGAACAAATAACTCATATTTAACCTTTATGCAAGTTACTGTATCTAATGATAATGTTTATTTAATTTATATTTATTTTAGGTATCTGCATCAATTATTTTATGTAAAGAACACTTTCTTTATAGTTAAATAAATTTCCATCTACGGTTGCTGTTTGCAGCCTTAGCCATCTGTCTAGAAAATAGCCAGCAATAAATATATTCACAGTACTTTCAGACACGTTTATGAAGCTCCCTTACATCATTTATATGGGACACAGATAAACCACAGTGACCTCTGTTGCCCTGGAGAAAATTTGTCTAGCTTTTGGCCGCCATTCAACTCCTTCAGGCAAATATTCTGTTTCTGCTTGAGAAGGTTTTGTCATAAATTAAAATACAGTCATGCCATTGTCTTTTATACAATGCATATATGTTTGAATATAAAAGAATGTGTGTCTTTTATTACTTGTTTACGCATCTCACTTAATGACATTGATTTGCTCAGATGCATTTTCAGGACCACATAATTATTAACTTAAATATTAGTCAAAAGCAGCTCCAGATGAATCTGATTGCATTGCTATGTACGAGTACACATTTTTACAACTTTCTATCACACATAATTACGTTGAACATGTATATTAATAATCCTCTGCTTTCCCACTTGCTTGCTTGTATCTCAGTGTATGCGTGTGAAGTGGTGGGTCTGTGAATCATACAGACCCAGTTGGCCTCTGACCTCACATTAGCACAGTGTGTAGGGTTGGGGCACTCAGGACTCCGGCTCAGGTTACCCGCGCCTCACAGACTACGGCAGCACACTAAATGTCAGGCTTTGAAATTGCATGCAAAAGTCAGGGGGCAGCTTCTTTAATAAGCCCACTTCTACACGGTTCCCTATTTTCTTTTTCTTTTTTTGTACAGCCTGCTTCAACTAGCATTTACGTGCTTGTGCCAGGTTTGGAAATATACACAAGGGCAAACAGAAGCGGTGGGGCTATATGAGTATGTTTGAATGCAATGATAATAGGTAGTATCTTAATATTAATCTACCATATTTGAGTATTTATCATTTACCTCATACTTACTGTGAAATCTGAGATTGGATGGAGAGGAAGGTTCATTCTGCATTTATTTTTGTTGTGTTTTTTTGTGCTGTACTTATGTCCTAGGGCATGATAAGCTCACAAAGGTTTTCACAAAAAGCCGTCCCATTCACTGCCCATGGAGACGCTCTGACGTCCATATCTGAACAATACAGCAAGGCAACAAGATACCCCACGTTACACACACTGGCTGACACGCAGCCAGCCCAAGGGAAATGGGGGACACGAAACACACATGTCCATTCGCCATGGCCATTGGTTCTTAGCTCAAAAGCCTCAAACAAAAGTGCTTTCTTACTCTTCAATATTCCAGGAGGCGCCATTTGATACCCAGCAATCAGCTAATCTGCTGCCCTAGGCGACAGGGTCACCTTTGCACAGGTAACAATAGATTCTTTACCTGGGCATTTTTCCCCTTTGTGTGTGTGAACCATCCTACCTTGGTGCCATTCAATTAGCTTGGACTCATATGCCCTGGTGTCACAAGAAGAAAATGTTCCCACGATACAGCAAAGGCTTAAGCCTGATCACTTCATGAAGTCCATTCCACCCTTATTTGAACCTATATTTTATAAACAATTATATGTATCCTTATAAATCAACATCTGATGAAATGTTCTATTGCAAGCACTTACATGTGGATGTACTCTATGGTGATCTTGCACAGCTTATAAAAGTGTTCCTACAAAACAAGATTTTTATCTTGTGCTAACAAATGACAACTCAAGCTTGACAGAAGCCTTTTCCTGTTTGGTCATGTGCACAAGTGTCTGAGAAATCCAATGAGCATATGCAGCTTTTCCACATACACTCTGTCTTTTAGGATGGCACTTAAAAAATGATATGGCACAGGCAAGTGCCAAGCATTGGCAAAAGATCACAGATGACACCCATAGTGAGAATTTGAGCTTATGAGAATATGATCTCCATTATGCTGCATATGCATACATTCATGCATTAGTAATGTCTGAGCATCATAGCCAGCTGTCCTAGAGGCCCAAGCCATAGCCTGATCTTGTTAAATAGAGTCTTGTATTTCTTTGCCACTGACGTCACAGTATTGGGTAAAACATAGAGCCAACTTACCTACTGCTTCCAATAATGTATGATTCATTCCAGGTGATGTCATTTTCTTGAATTATCCAAATGTCAACCCAGGACTCCAATGTGAAATACGGTGTCAGTGACACATAAAATCCATTCACCATTCATTATGCATGTATAAATATAAAGATTTAATAGAGGTGAATGGTTTATAAAAATACGTTTGGTTCCATTTCTGAGTGCAGGGCTGAACTCATAAGTCTCAGAATCATTTACAGCATGTGATTGCTAGCTGTGTTTGTAAGTCATACATTAAGGTTTATAGTCTGCAGAATCATTTAATAGACTGTAGTGGTTGTTATTTTTTTATACAGTAAAGAAAAAAATGCAAAACATGGTCTAAAACCTGTTCTCTTACAATTGAAATCATTTACTACTGTAAAGATTAAATTTTTTCAAGAAAGGTACATGAGACCATTTGTTGAATGCCCAACAATACAGTACTTGCATATCGAGGACAAGAATTTCTCATTTGTGGTTACTTCCTTGTTGAACACAACTTGCTTAAAAAGCAAAACATAACAAAACTTTGTTCACATTGCCATTTCAAACTTCAAAAAAATTAAATACAAAAACCAAACGTCAAAAAAATTTAAACATCTGTGCTTTGTTAAAAATTTGGAGAGTAAAATAATCAGTATGAAGCTGCAATGATAGTGCAGAAACATTTGCAAGACTCACCAAACACATCTGCTATTTTACTCTCTCTCTCTCTCTCTCTCTCTCTCTCTCAGTCCACTGTGCTCTATCACTCTCCATCTCACTCTGAATTAATGAAAATCTCCATTACTGCAAATGGGAGAGAAAAGACAGTGCTGAGACATCTTGTTCAGGGTCAGTGCATCAACAAGTACATTCTGCAGCCATCCGAGTGCAAGTCAGGACATGTGAGGCTACGTTTATTTAGGGATTCAAAGGCACTGTTTATGTGTTCCACCTATTAGCGCACATCTTGCATACATTATCGTAAAAAGCGACAAAGTATAAAAAGTTTGATGTGTGCTTAGGACACTGTAATAGGTATGCTGCAGTGCAAGAAAATCAACCGCTAATGAAATACAGCTCTTCAGATGTTGAGATTACAGGGGTCAAAGGTCATTGCTGTCCTCGTCCATCTGAACAGTCTGCAGCTTGGCCAGCTCTTTTCCCTCCATGTCCAGATTACCGCACACTCCAGGAGGGCCCTCACCAGTACCTGCAGGGGACTCAAGATTGTCAGACAGGGGCAGCTGTGCTTCCTGTGCCCTGTAGTCGGAGGGCAGAGCTCCCCCAGTTTCCTGCAGGCCGCGGGCGTTGTGTGTCAGACCAGAGTGACCCTCAGTGCTGGAGAGCACAGAGGTGATAGCAGCCGTGGCAGCAGGGGCCAGGGGGCCTCCATTGTTGGGTGAATGGCTGAGGTTGGTGGAGAGGAAGAGGGATGCAGTGTAGCCCAAGTTACCACTTTGGTCTAGGGGGACACTAGATGGATATGAGTAGGCCACCCCAATGTCCAAAGGCTCCTGTTTGACTGGTTGGTTAAGTGTGTACAGCAGTGGTTGCCCTGAGTGCTGGGATGAGTTGCTGACCCCGTCCAGTGGAGCTGTGCCTGCTTGGGGCAACAAACAGAATAAGACAATGTTGTTAAATTAGCCACCACGCCCTGTCTGACCAGGCTGACCACAGGTTAATCCCCAGTACACACCCTGGCCTAAATCCAGATTTGCCCACCCTGATCTTTTTTCCTGATAATTCTACTGTGCTCCGTCATCATCATTTAGGAGATGATAACCAGCCTTTTTTTTTAGCCTCAAAGCTAATAACTATTGGACACTGAATAAAACAAAAACTGAAGGTGGAACGCTGACTTAACATTTCTCTATGTTGCATGATTATGTATTTTTATATATCTTAGTGCATAATTCATGTGTTGCTTTCTCTCTCTCAAGTCCTACTTCTTTATGTCACACCACCATCTTTGAAAGAACTTATGTGAAATATAAAATGAAACACCTTTTTCATTTTCTGTTTGCGGTTGCATTCTATGTGATTTCCTTGTAACTCTAGAATGTCGTTCTTGGCACATTACTCCAAGAGTGATAGACTACTGGCATCTGGCCAGGACATTTTCTTCCATTAGGGTTGCTGAATTGTCTGATAAATAATCACACAGTGCCAACCCCCTCCTCTTACAATCTCAAACTCGGTTACTACAGGAAGAACCACATTTTTCCCCCCAATAAGTTTCTTGTTGCCAAAATGTGAAGGAATCAAAAAATAACCCAATACCTATATAAAAATATCAAGTCTACATATGCTTATGCACTAGATTATATTAGTGAATGTTCCATTTTTATAATAGGCTCTGTTATTCATATACAAGTCTTTATGTTACAGACTAAAATACCGTTAAATGGAAAAGGCAATTGAAATGGCTGGGTCATATGTTTTGCAGCACTGGACATCAAAACCAGCATTTTATTGATTCATATTTTATTGAATTGCCTTAAACTTATGGGCAGAAGAAAAGAGGGATTTTGGCTAAACAATTTTAATATTGTCTTTTTTAAGGGGATCATTTAGGCTCAACCATTTTCCTCTTAAATCAAAAGTTCAGCCAGGGGTAGGTTTGTTTTTATGTGGCTCGTAAACTGAATATTAAAGGATAAAAAAGATGAGGGTAGTAGGGAGAGGGCAGCAGCACCCAGTCAGCCTTGCTGTTATTGATGTGGCTATAAAATATTCATGGAAAGAACCATTAGTGTGTGGTTAGGGCCATGGAGAGGAGGTGGGGATAATGTCATTGAGGCCTGTTATTTGTTGCAATCCTGAAGTCATCGCAAACTTGACCTGACCCCCACCCGATTCCTGCTTTATTTTATTCATGATACACTGTTCCTATTCCTGATTCAGAGTCTTTTTTATTTCTTTTTTTTTCTTTTCTTTTTTTTTTACGATTGCCTGAACCAGTGATCTCTGTATAGAACAAACTACCATGTCTGATGTTAAAACAATGAAGACCAAATAATATCCTGTGATAATATACTTCTAGTAGTGATGCAATTAGTTTAGTCTGGTGTAAAGTCTGTGCCAACTGTTGTGAAGACACAGGGGAGAAAGGAAACAAAGGAGCTTAATGTCTGAATTGATCTTTTGTACATAAGCTTCCACTATTGAATAGATGTGGTATATCATAGTGCCCATCCCTGCTCCTGAAATACCAGACCTACACACTAGTTTCTAACTATTATCAAGTGAGTTAAATCATACAAGGCAAGCATAATTATGCATAAACATAAATATATTTTCTATTCTATTCTAGCTGATATCATTATAATGAGTTATAATCTAATCCCTATGCATAGGTAGTCTGAACACTCATAACAGAGTAAGGCATTCTTGAATGTGGCTAAAACTGTGTAAAGAATTCAGTATAGTTGCCCACAACATACCTGTGCAGTGGGTAAAGATCTAAATATTTTTCTCCTACCGTGAGTGGGTGCTGAAGAAGATGGTGGTAACAATAAAGGAGGAAGGCCAAGGCTGTTCTCAACCCCAGGAAGGTTGACCATGCTGTAGTTGCTGAGATGAGGAGCTCCAGATTGAGAGGAGGAAGAGGACGTGGTGGTGGCGAAGGTGACAACTGAAGGCACTGCTCCATGTTCTGAATGTGAAACCAGAGACTGCATTCCATCTAGTTTTCCAACTGTGGTTTCAGGAGCTCCCATTGAATAAGAGGCATAAGACACAGAGGAGCCACCCAGTAACCTTTCATGGGCATGAGAGACCCTCTGGGAATCAAAGGTCAAGAAGTGGCCACTTGTGTTTCCAAGTCCATTCAAGAGACTATTGCTGCTATGTGATTGAACATATGCTCCACCATTAAGATAGTGAGTATTGGTGTTTGTCAAGTCGCCATTGAAACCCATTCCTGTGGCAAGTGGAGACATTTTGGTATCCCCGATCTGCTGAATGACAGTGGGAGCACCATCGGAGTATGCTACAGCAGAGCTAGTGCCAAGGGCAACTGAACCAGCAGAGCCACTAGAGAGAGGGCGAGGAGAAAGCTCTTCCTGCCCCTTACTTGACTCATCCTCTGTGCTATGATTGCCATCTGATTCACTGCAAGACACAAGAAAGTTTTTTTTATGCAACATGCAATTAAATATTTTTTTATTATTTTAAAATCATATATTTTAAGCAGGGTTGAGAGGCTGAAATGTTTGCTTAGTCCTGAAAATATGTCCAGTGAGAGTGCAATACAGATTCATGTCTAAAATTTTCATATTAAACAGGTACAATGCATTCAAAAGAGGTGCAGTGGTGAATGCTGTTGCTGTGGATTTTTATTCACCATGGTATATGCAAATTTTGAACAAATTTATATTTATTCTATTTTAGTTCTAGCTTTGTGTTTCCCTTACGTTTTCCGCTTGTTCCTTTTAAAGCATGGTACACATGCCAGAACGGGTGAAAAAGAGGATTTTTTAAGTTTCCCTTTAAATCTCAATTTGCTGTACTGGGATCCTAATTTCACACAACTAATACTGAAATATAAGACATAAGACATAACATAAGCAGGATGAACATAGCTGAAAAAACTTTTTCCTTTAAATAATACAATGTCTATTCTATTCTTATAGAGACTTATATTCCCGTCAATAACTGATAATTGATCCACACCTCCTAATTATCTCTGTCTAAATACATCTTTTGGAACATTGGCACATGGTGAGCCCAAAGCGGATTTAGGAAAAAAGGAAAGAATTTTCTTGAAAATAGTTTGACATTAGTTTGTTCTTGTCTATTTAAAGCGATGCTCATTGTTTGTCTTTATGTTAAAAATAACACTCTTCCACCAAAAAAAATGTTGACCATAAATTTTAACTATTTGGAAATTCTAAGAGTGACTTTTTGCCCTTGGGGCAGCAAAGAAATAAAAAAGCGTTGAGCATTTGGCAGCCTTGGAGTATCCTTACTGACTCTGACAGCTGTGGATACACAAAGTACAACCATCAAACTATTTAATTATCTTCAACTACATGGTTGAGTAGAATAGGTTTTTCCATGTAAAAATGTCCCTGTAAAATTGTAATGTAAAAATGTGAAATTCACATCTAGACACAAATGAGCTTTTTTTTATGAATTTAAACCCAGGTTAGCCCTACAGATTTTGCTGTGCATATGGTTTATTCATTGTGGAACATTTGTGTCTTCACACTGCTGACTCGCACGGAAAAAGTCTGACCTCCCTTATTTACAAAACTGTATACTATTATGTACTATTAATGATAAAAGCAACCTAAGACTTGGGCATGGGTGGAGGGAGAAATTAGTTATTTTTGTTGTGAGCCTGGGTGTCAGTATGTCACAGGAACCAGGTGCACCAGGGAGTTTCATGTGTAGTTAGTTTACACACACACACACACACCGCACACACGTAGAGTATCCACAGCAAGAGATAAAGGCCTAATGGATAGATCTCCTTGAGTGATAACCAGGGAGAAGAAGACAATGGGTTTAAAATCCACAAACAAACATACACAATGAGTGCATTTAAGTAATGACATATTTCTTAGAAAAACACACACAATGGAAATGTTAAAGTAATGCTCGCATCCAAAGTGGCGTCTTTAATTAGT
>JAOTQY010000032.1:2205450-2215465 GCA_026413445.1 Dolichallabes microphthalmus
ATAGATACCCAAAATTTCTACTTAAGTAAGGTAACGAAGTATTTGTACTTCGTTACTTGACACCTCTGTATATATATGTGTATATATATATATATATATATATACACACACACACACACATTATATTGATAGATGTATCATTGTCATGCTTTGCATTTTATTTGCTGTTTTAAAAAGTGGTGGGTTTTTTTTCTTCCTTTGAAGACTTGGCCAGTCGTTTGCTGAGCAGCTCATTTGACAGCAGTGGAGGATTACCACAACTGACACGCTACGACTGCGAGGTCAACGCCCCAATTCAGGGCCGCCACCCCTTGCTGCAGGGCGAGGAGCTGCTGCGTGCTCTGGACCAAGTTAATGGAGTCTAGCTTGCTTAGCGATTCCGGACACTGTATCCCTTTGTATAATTCTTCCCTACCCTACATTACCTTCAAAAGTAGAACCATCATCCCACCTGTTCATCATCTGCTGACTTATCCCCTACTTATTCCAAGTACCAGTGGCCTGGAGCCCAAAACCTTAATGATTATTAGTTCTTTTTTCTCTTGCCAGGCAAAGTAAAGGAGTGTAGCCTCCACTATGACCAACAGCAAAGTCAAGAGCCTTATTGATAATCGCACACTTCTTTAAACAGATATTGTCCCACACTCTGTATCCCTTATGTTTTTGTCTACCTGTTCCCCAAGCATTTTGTATTGTAGCTAAAGTCGCACAATAAACTATTTTCGTAAGATAGACTACCAGCAGCTCATGCAATATACAAACTTTTTCTAATTTCTTTTCTTTTCCTTTTTTTTTTTTTAACAAATATGTACTTTTATCAATTATTATAACCATATTTTTTCAGTCTGTTGCTTTTCTCATGTCATTTTTGTTTGTAACGGTTATATTTAAGAGCATTTTGCTCATCCATTAGCTCCAAGCAGATATTATCATTGCTATGGAGCAACTTGTGCAGTTTATCAGGTCTCTGTACATGGGTTAAAGCAGTTCTCACAATTGTTTTCAAAAGATTTGAAATTGTAACATTTTCAGCGATGTGCAAATGTCTGTAACATGGGATTTTTAAATCCTGTCTCTAAGAGGCTGAACCATAAGTTGAGTTTAATTATTTGATAAATTTTTATATTTTTAGCCATTTTTTCTGTCATAATACATGCTTGTCAAATCTCATCGACCAAGGTAGATTTCAATATTATGCTTTTGAAGCATAATATAGCGCAACCATACAAAGTCGATATCAGTTATTCAAGTGTCTAATGGTATATAGAACATTACTGCGCAGATAAATATGTTTTCCTTGTGCTTTTCTAAGTTGACTTTGTCCTGCATCTACTTTCATTTTATGTTTTTGCAGTAGGATGAACATTTGCTTTTGTGGTGGTTGTACACTTCTGTTCATTTTGCCAGTTTGTACGCGCACATTTCCTTAACACTAAATGTACTGTTTATTGCATAATCATTAAAGAATAATTGTGGACCAGAATTTTTTGTTACTTGTTTTATTAAATGATTTAAAAAATAAAAAAAAAAGCTAGCAATAGCTAACAAAACATTTGTCAATATGTATTAGAAGGTATTTTTGATTTGACCTTGTAGAGCATTAACTTTGTGATATCATAGAGCAATTTCTTAGCTATGAGTTTGCATGTGTTACAGATACACTGTCTGGACAAAAAGTCAACAAATTAATCAATTTCAAGTTATTAATTAATCCAATTATTGGACTGTATTAAGCAAAGAAAAAAACTAAGGTGACTTGTAATTATAGGAACAATATCAATTCATGGAAGGACAGCCCTGAACCATAAACTTTGTGGAAGAAATGTGGTCACAAAAAAAATATATGATTATATGATTGGAGATGACTTAAGCACATGAAGTTAAATGGTTAAAGAAAAAAATCGACAATTAAAAACTATAGCTGTTTATTAGTGAAAATATGAGCATTTCCATACACAGTGTGATAAGAATTTAGGATTGGGATTAAACAGCTGTGTGTTTAAAAAAGGCAGAAAAAAAGGCTTTAATTTGCTAGGGAGCTTAATGACTGGAGCAATGAAAAAAGGTCACGTAGTCTGGTGAGTTCAGATTGAGCCTATTCAAGAGCAATGGGTGCATCAAGATAAGAAGGGAACCGCAAGAAGCGATGGACCTATTATGCATAGTGACTACTGTACAGTACAAACCTCTGGCGGCAGATTATGATCTGGGGTGTCTTCAGCTGGTCAGGTCTAGATTCAGCAATGTTATGTGGAAATAAAATTAAATCGGCTGATGAATTGACTGAATGACCAGGTTATCACATCTATGGAGGTTTTCTTTCCTGACAGCAAAACAATATTCTACGACTCAAATTGTTTAAGAGCGGTTCTGAGAGTATGACAAATAATTTTCACACATGAACTGACCATAACATTGACCCTAACCCTAACATTTTGTGCTATAAGCAAAACTAAAAGTGAGTTTTTGTTTTTTTGCCTTGCAGTGTATTTTATCAGAAATAACACCACCTTTACACAAAATAACAGCTGCCATCCAATGGCTTATTGCTATAGTAAAAAAATATTTTGCACAAATGTGATAAATGTCAGTGTTCTGTAAATTATTTTGTTTTTCAAGCTATTTACAATGAACAACCATTCCACCTTGCAAATTGTCTTGTCAAAGTTGTTTACTTGGTGTGTGTGTGTGTGTGTGTGTGTGTGTGGGGTGAAATATTGGCATTCTGTCCAGGGTGCCCCGCCTTGTGTTCGAAGTCTACTAGGACAGGCTACAGAACCCCACGACCCTGTACACAGGATATGCTGTATAGAAGATGAATGAATGAATGAACTCTTGAGTCAAGTTACACGTGAGTTATCGGTGTGCAAAAGGAAATATAAAGCCCTTATCAATGGAACGCAGATAGCACAAGTCATCATGGCAACAGGAGGAAAAAAAAACCTATTCTGCTCCCTAGTGGCAGTAGAAATATTAATGAATGCGTATGCAGAATATACTGCAAGCATACTGTACTGTACATATAAGGGAAAAAATGCACTATATAAAAAAATCTTTAATATGAAATAATATTTATTATTAATAATTAGCATTAATATAATATTAATATATAATACAGCAATGCAATATAAAATACATAATCAATAATATATTAATAATAATCATATAAAAGCAGGTGCAATCATTAGGCCAGATATGGTTTCATCAAAAGCAATTACTGCATGTGGTTTACCCTACCCTACATTCTATTGCTGCATCCAACATGGCACTTTCAGACATCCTAACACTATCAGTATTGTTTTTTTTGTGTGTGTGTGTGTGTTTTTTAAAGCAAAAGTTAAATGCCTTTATACATAAGCAATTTCCCTCTGGCATTAATAAAGGTCTTTGAATATTGAAAACATTAAACAAGCCTGATGCCCCACAAAAAAACAAAAAAAACAGGTGAGTTCACCACCATCACCACCATGAGAGTGGAACAGTGGAATCTCATCTGACCCAAGCAGTAGATAAGAGGTGTAATGTACATCTATCCTATGTCAGTGTTAGATCAGGTCACGGAGACCATCTTAGACACAACCTGGAGGTGCTACAAGTATATGAGAGTCTAGCAGGCAGTTTTTCATTCACAGGATCAAAGATTGTTTGTGGCCGTTAAGCTCCGCCCACAGCTCAAGTTTGAAAAGATTCATTAATTAAGTAACCCCAAAGCCCCGCCCACTTGTCGGGTCTCAGTCAGGATGGCGGTGGGTGATTTAGACGTTTAAGAAGTGCTACTACTCGCTGCCTTCTAAACGATTTGATGTTATAACAATGTGTTTTAATGTTTTTCTTTTTTAGCTGCCACAAAAAACGATTGATGTCCACTGGATTCCGTTTAAAAGCGACTGTGAGGAGTTGCTGGGACGCTTCCAACAGACCGAGTCGGTTCGGTATAACGAGTTCGCGGTCATATGGAGAGCCATGGACTTCTCCAGTGTGTTTTAGTAAGGCCTAGCTGAATTGTCTTTTAGATGATGCTGAGGCTCGTGTTTAAACTACAAATGAAAATTAGCAAGCAATTACCGTGCGACTTTAGTCATCTCCATACTGGCTGACATACGGTGTTGATTGAAGTTCTACATGAGTGCAGGTCTGACCATAATGCACCATAATACAGGTGTTGGGTATTTTGTGGACACCTGACTTTTCCAGCCCATTGAACATCCTATTCAACAATTAGTCCCCTGTTCCTAGTATATTAATCCTAGGTTGTTGTTGTTTTTTCCCCCTGAAAAGGCTTTTTTCACTAGATTTCGAATGGGTGGTTGTGGAGATTTGAGGTCATTCTGCTGCAAAAGCATTATTTAGGTCAGGTGCCTGGTTCATCCCATTGATGTTAAGTGGGGTTGAAGTTGGTGCTCTGTACAGGACACTTGAGTTCTTTCAATCTAAACCTCTGAACAATGTCTTCTTGAGTTTCATTTTGTGAAAAAGGGCATTCCAAAGATGGCAGAGGTTTGGGTCACTTTGTTTGAGTGAGAACATTTTACAGCTTCTCTACACAAAAACATCCACATTACATTTTTGTGTTTCGAAGAAGAACCAAATATTGGTGCAATAGTCCGGTAACCACATACTTTTGGCCATATAGTGTATTTGTCCTTTGAGAGAAATCATTTATAGGGACTGGTATGGATTGTATAATCCTCTTTCTTTTTCTTCCTCCCTCCCTCCAGTGGAATGACTACAAACCATGAGAAAAGACCCTTCAGTCGGCTGGTCTTTACCACAGTGTACGAATACTTCTTGCCCCCCTACAGCTTTCAGATCCGAGTGGGAGCACTCTACATGTTCTACGGCCTTTACTTTGCACAGCCTACCTGGCCAAGGGAAAAGGTGCTGCGACCGACGCCATCATAATCCCTGTCTCCTTTTTAGTGTGAATTTATACATATCTTTAATCCCTTTGCAGATCTGGATTGCACTGAAGGACTGGATGTGTATACAGACGTTCGTCTTGGATGCAGTCAGCTGTCAACACCTGGATGTTGTATATGTCTACAGGAAGCTTGTTTCTGAAAAGGCTTTTTTTCATACTGCCATGCCCAGTCAGGTGCAGTTCTACAATCCTGTTCCTTAAATATTATAGTAGTTCACCTAGACAAGCAGAAAAATAATAAAATTTTAATTTAATTTCCATACTCATTGTAAGTCAGTATCATACACACCCAAAATAGTAATCTTGAAATAATGTTCTTACCATTTTACCCATGGTGTATAAAGTGATTTCCCTCTCCCCCCTCCCCAGAGATTAATAAAACCGGTCCTAGCAGGTCAGTAAACCACATTTTCTCTTACCACCAGCTCACATTTGATGCCAAGCGCCGTTTTAAAAACAAGAAAATGAATGAGATGTTCCATGACTGGCCAGCCAGAGTGACAGAGCTGGTTAATAAAGGTACACTGGAGGTAAATGAAAAGGTTTTCTGAATAGAGAAATCCTTATGAATCTGTCAAAATGGTATTTGGAATACAAAATTAGAAAATATAAATACATCAAATCTGATTTAGAAATACCATTTCCCAGGAAATTATTCTATCTTTATGTTGTAGAATCCCATAACAGAGGATATCTCTTTCAAAAATGGCTGAAAGTATATGATGTATCCATATCCATAAGACTTTTTTGATGTTTCTGGGGATATTGACAATAGATGTTAATTCTTGTGTGTTCTCTCAGGAAATTTCAAATGTGCAGGCTCATTACGAGCGGATTAAGCAGGCTCTTGATGTCTCCACTTTGATCAGTGTGACACCAGTCAACCTGACTGCACAACTTCAGAAATGTACACTTGAGTTTCAACAGTGGCAGGAAAATATCAAAGTGAGTGTGAAGACTTAAGACTTGCAGTCATTCACACAAGTCTATACAGCATATCTGTTATCAGAATACATTTACATTGCTTGTGGCTGCTAAATATTGGAGTTCATTTGATTGTTTTTGCAACCTCTTTCCAGAAACAGAATAAAAACTCTGACACAGAAGCAAAGAAAAGTACTGAGTCGCTAGAGGTGGGTCCAGCTGTGTTGATCAACTGGAATCTGTTCTGTTAATACACGAACCAACTAAAGAATCCCAAACATGAGTGAAGCAGATTTTCTTTTTCCTTTGAATTTCCCCCCAGTGCTCCACAAGGGCAGATATGCTGGCTACAATAAAGTCGAAGTCTTATGGGCATCTAGCAACGGTTTGTCTTGTATTTACAAATTTACATAGCAGTGTTTTAAGATGAGTGCATTTCTTTTTTACTGAGGTGACAAGATATTTTTATTGCATTAACTGCATATTGTTTTCAACACTTTTATGTTCCTCTTGACTTCTTAGATAGTCTACTTTGGGTAATTTGTGGTTTTGTGTGATAATTTGATCACAGGCTTCCAAATCACGACGACACAGACAGGTGGAGATGGACAACTCAGGATCTGGGACTGACAATGCACAAGAGTTTTTGTGTCAGGACAAAATGAAGCAGCTCTCTCTGAGAGCGAGGACCTGGCGAAATCTGGGCAAAAAAGGTAAATTTTTCCTAATAATTCAAGATAACACAAACTATAACATCCTGTTATGTTGGTGCTAGTATATGTAACAGTAAGCATACTTTTTAATGTAATATTTATATTTAATTAATATCATTCATTTTGACATACTAAAGGATCAGAAGAAGAAATTTACCAGTATTGGGTACTAAGCACAGCGGAGGAAGACAAAGGAGCTTGTAAGAACATTTTGGACTAGATGAACCCATAATGCAATTGCACCATTAATTGTGTTTTAGAATGTCTTAAAGTGCCACTATTATGCTTTTTCAAATATGATCTTTCATGCAGTGTGTCATGTAGCTGTATGTGAACATAAACTATCTGCACTATCTGTGACGCTGACAGTGCACGATAAATGACGTTTTTGTCTATTAAAAAAAAGTCGGCTCACATTCGCCTAAACAAGTCATTAGCAAATCTATTTTTACTCTGTTACGGATCCACGTCACTATGTAACATATTTGCATAATGTCCGCCCACGTTCTACATTCAACTTGCCCGCCATACAATTAACGTTACCACATTCTTGTTAATGTGACCGAGTATTCATGCCGGGTTCGCTTAAACACTTTGTGATATAAAAAAACTAATAAAAAACGAGAGCACACGAAATCCTTTTTTAACAGTTTATTCTCCACCATTCATCAAAACTGAACTTAACACTCGCGAAGTGGCAAGGCGCATGCATGCATTTTTTCCCTCAGGGCTTGCCGTAGCTTCTAGGCTACGGCAAAGCCCCAACAGAAAGCGAGGAGTAGTAATGGTGGACCAGCCGTTATTTGTTTGGACGAGAGAAGGAGAGATTGCTGTGAATCATTTTCTTTAGAAGATTTTTCAACCGGATTATCTTTGACCGGACATATTCCCCGAACTTCTCACCCTCTGTTATCGGCCTCCCGGACTTCATTAACCCCGGTGAGACCAAACCATACTCGGTATACTCGGATAACACACATACAATAAACACGGACTTCGGACATTTTCCAGTCACTCACGTTCACATACCGTTTATTATATGTAGTTTGTAAATATTGTTTATATCTTTGTTTGGTTGTGGTGCACCTTTTTCATTTGCTTTATTTAGTTTTGTATAATAGACATTTGCTTTATCTACTTGTTTGTGTTTGTCCTTTTTGCTCACCGGCCTTTTAACGCAACACCGACACAAAGATTAAAGACCTCTCGATTTTTGTAGCCACAGTTAATATAAAATTAGCTTGTCGTTACACGGTAAAACCTACGCCATCTTTTCTATGTATTGACTGGTCTCCAGAGTCGTCGTTCAGTTATGGTAATTGGCGTTTCGTTTTCCAACACATGCTGTAGCGGTAGACCAATCATCAATCACTGCGCCATCTGACCAATCACAGCAGTGAGGGCTCACGGAAAGGAGGGGTTTAGACAGACTGAATCTTTGAACTGCTTCATATGAGTCGTTTACGAATCATTTAGAAATGGGGTAAAATTAAATCTATTTTTGGAGAAAACTAAAATGTTTTTTGACCTTGCATACATGTAAACCTGTTTTAAGAGACTCATTAAGCAATATTAGCAACCTTTAAAATGGCATAATAGGGGCACTTTAAATGTTTTTCAACTGTTTTATGATGAAAGAATCTTGTGATTAATTTGTTGTTTTTTCCCTACGCTTCTTTTAGTGAAAAAATCCCAAAGGAAGAAAAGATTTAGGTGGTAAAGTAAAGGGACAGTTGTGGGAGTGGATTTCTTACAGTCTATAAGGTGGTTTAATTTCCTTTTTTTTTATAGTTTGTATTATACAATGTAATCCAGGAATAGAAACAATGTTGATCTTTTGTTTTACTGACTCACCTAATAAGATTGTTTGGATGGACTGTATTTGCATTATCTAAAATGTTTTTTTTTTGTCTGTCTTATAGCTGTTTACTAAATAGAATAAAAATATGCTTTAAAAAATGGTGAGTTAATATTTCTTCAACTTTTTAGAGATTTTCAGGATTCGTAATTGGGCTTGGGACTGGCACTGCATCCAGTGGCATGTAGTGTTAACTGCTTAGATGTATAATGAGAGAAAAATATATATGTTGCTCTGGGTAAGGTGGTCTGCCATACGCATAAATTCAAAGACATTCTTGACAATTATGTGCTTTAGACTTTGTGGCAAGTTTGAAAAAGACCCACATGCGAGTGTGATGGTCGGGTGTCCACAAACTTTTGGCCACATTCTGCAGCATTAGTCTTACTCGAAAGCTCTGTTTTGCGGGGACCCGCTTCTTACGTCATCTCTAATGCGCCTGCCCGTGGCCGAGTGTGCGCGAGTCGCAACCCACCGGTTCCTGCGAGCTTCTGTTCATATCCAGTCGAGCTATCCGGTTCGGTTCGGCTTGTGTCGTTCAATAAGATTAGCCAGGAGACGGGAGATATCGGGACTGTCGGGTACACGGACAGCAGCGTCGCTGCATCATGAGAAAGCGAAGAGAAAGTTGCCGTTAGGGAGTTAGCCGTGTTGCTAGCTGTATGTTCTTGTGTTTCAGGGAAGCATCGCTTTCGTGTCATCATCAGCGCGCGAGGCTTTCGGATCCGCACAGCGAGAAGGGCCGTGTTGGGTTTATTTATACATAATGGCGACTGGGGTGTTCGGGCGATTCGTCTGCCTTTGTCGATACCTGCAGGATCCTTGCCATGTGGCCAGGTTTCAGCAGCTGTGCGGGGTCAGGGGGACGTTTTCCCGCAGATCAGCCGCCCCGGGGAAGGAGCGCGAGCGGGACGTGTCTCCCAACGGTGCGTGCGTGGAGCGCGTGAATCGGGAACGGGACTCTGACGGCGTGCACGCGAACCACGAGCCTTCTGCGAGCAGAACTGAAAACTTAGACGCAAAGGGCAGAGTGAAGCCTCTCCGTAAGAACTCTCTGACTGATGATGTTGGCCAAGAGTTCATCATCGAGAACAAGTTTCTCTTCTACCTGTTCACCATGGGCACCGAGCTGGGCAACGAGATGTTCTTCATCGTCTTCTTCCCGTTCCTGATGTGGAACGTGGACGCATATGTGAGCCGGCAAGTGATCGTGGTGTGGGTCTGGGTGCTGTTCTTCGGTCAGACCACGAAAGACCTGGTGAGGTGGACACGACCTGCGTCTCCACCCGTGGTCAAAGTGGAGGTCTTCTACAACTTCGAGTACAGCATGCCGTCTGTACACGCCATGACCGGAGCATCTGTCCCTTTCTGCCTCTTCCTGCTCACTTACAACCGCTGGGAGGTAATACTCCAGCCTGAGTGTTGGCTTGGTGTCCTGCAGCGGTCAGGGACAAGGGTCGGGTCAGGATTTAAATTAATGTCAACTGTTTAGATCTTATATGTTTTTCACATTCGTGTCGTTCTGAAATATCATGCAGAGGCCATTGCCGGTCACAGAATTCAATCTTTGTTGCATTACATCGCATATATATATATATA
>JAOTQY010000032.1:2230881-2241292 GCA_026413445.1 Dolichallabes microphthalmus
TTCTGTGATCGGCAATCGGCAGATCATGATCTTGGTGATCGGTAATCGGTGATCGGCCCCAAAAATGCTGATCGGAGTGTGTACACTGTTGTCTCAATTATACAGAAATGGCCACTACCAAAGTTTTTGCTCTAATTTAATTCTGTTATTTCTCACAAAAAAAATTCTGTTTAAATTAAAAAAAAATTTTTAATAGGCTGCTTATAATTCTGACAACTTTTCTTCTTTTCATGTGTTTCAGGGCTATGTCTTCAGCACCTCCGTCCGTAGACAAGGTGGACGGCTTCTCCAGGAAGTCAGTCCGGAAAAATAAGCAGAAGCGATCGCAGAGCTCATCTCAGTTCAGATCTCAGGACAAACCGATCGAGCTAGTGCAGCTGCCACTACTGAAAGGTATCAAACTCCCCATGATTAGATATCGGTCATTCACAAGATCAAATCTACATCAGACACATTTAGAGCAAGGGTTCTCAACCTTTACTTAACTGAAGTTGGTGCGGTAAACCAGGCAAACACTAAAATGTGCAGCGCATGTGTCCTGTCGGAATAAGTTTGAAGACCACCAGTTTAGAGAATACACTACATGGCCAGAAGTATGTGGACACCTGGCTATGACCATGACTCCTACGTGGGCCTTCCTCACTGTTCCTAAGAGTGCAAACTTCATGGCGACAACAAGAAAATTTTGCTCTGTTAATTGCTGAAACCGTAGGGGCAATAATTTCCATTGGCCTTTTCTTATGTCACTACCTTTGACTTCATACATAGCCGTGCAGCTAAAGCTTTATACTTTTTAACACCAGCTCAGCGCAAGACCTAATTTGCATGAGACAAGACTTTACTCCATGCATGTGCGTCATATGTATCTATGTAGTTTTAGGCAGGGGTGAATTTAGTTTTAAATTTCTACATTTTTGTGGCATTTTAACACATAATACAGTAGTACTTCAGTTGAAGTTGGAAATTAATATTTTGGTGCTCCTGATATATGTAGGACTTTCAGTTCAATTCAGTTTAATTTATAAAGCACTTTTAGCAATGATCATCGTTGCAAAGCAGCTTTACAGAATCAAAAAGAAAATTCTGCAAATGAGTTTGATTATTGTAAGGAAATATGTATAAATAATAATAATCAGATTGTCCCTGATGAGGAAGCCAAGGGCGACAGTGGCAAGGAAGAAATCCCTGACACGGCAATAGGAAGAAACCTTGAGAGGAACCAGATTGAAAGCGGAACTCATCCTCATTTGAGTGTAATCAACCTTATTAATTAATCTCCACTGCCATGTCCCAGAATCTAGTGCAAAGCCTCCTCAGATGTGTGAAGTATGTCATAGCTGGAAAACGTGGGACAAACGATGTATTAATGCCAATAGTTTTAGACTGGGATGTTCAACAATCCCATGTGCATGTGATGGTCAGGTGTCCACATAATTTTAGCTTTACAGTATAACTGGAGAACAAGAAGTTTCTGTCAATTGTCTCGTTTAAGTTCAGTTTTGGTTAAAAGAAAAAAACAAAAACAAATGAAAAGTCTGACAAAGAAGAAGTGTTTTGGTGGTTAAGAAGTTGGTTTCACTTAACACATCAAAGAGAAAAAGATTCTCATTTCTTTACAATCCTCTGAAGTGCATGCACGGAGACACAATGTGAGCATACTTCTGTTATTATTCTCTTCCTTTTATCTCTCCCTCTAGATGTGTCGGCCCAAGAACAGCCAGAGTTGTTTCTAAAGAAGGTGCAGCAGTGCTGCACTCTGTTTGACTTCATTGACACACTGTCTGACCTCAAGATGAAGGAGTACAAGCGCTCTACATTAAATGAGCTAGTGGACTATGTCACACTTAGCCGAGGTTACCTCACTGAACTGACTTATCCAGAGGTTGTCAAAATGGTTGGTGCTACAGTCATATTGCTCAGTGTTTGTCTTAACTTGACATTTAGTGGTCTAATCGTAAACAAGGTTGTCATCAAGCTGCATTATTGCCACATTATTGCCACCTTTTGTTCTCACTCTGTATGTCCATTAGGTGTCCTGTAACATATTTCGGACCCTTCCTCCTAGTGAGAGCAATGAGTTTGACCCAGAGGAGGATGAGCCCACATTGGAAGCCTCATGGCCCCACTTGCAGGTAGAAACAAGAGCAACTTTTTTTCACACTTAATTTACTAAAAAAGGCATTTATGGTGTCTCTGGTCGTCTTGTGCCATTCTATTGTATTCTAAAGTTGAACCTTGGTTGACAGTGTTACCCAAATCTTGTCTCTCTCTCTCCAGCTTGTCTATGAGTTCTTCATTCGGTTTTTGGAGAGTCAGGAATTTCAGCCCAGCATTGCCAAAAAATACATTGACCAGAAATTTGTGTTACAGGTATGTTATGGAGTGTATATTGGTTTATTTTGTTGAGCGCAAAAAAAAGAAGGTTCTAAGTATGGCAGATCATAATGAAGTATTGTACTGTGCACTTTGCTAAGCTGTGTTTTTGTTTTCAGTGTTACCAAGGACACGTTTGTGTATTGCCCTTTCAACATGTGTGTTTGTGTGTCCACAATAAACCCATGCCTGTTGACCTCTGTCTTACCCTCACTCTGTTTGTTCTCAGCTTTTGGAGCTGTTTGACAGTGAAGACCCTCGTGAGAGGGACTGCCTGAAGACTGTCCTACACAGAATTTATGGCAAGTTCCTCGGTCTCAGGGCCTTCATTCGCAAACAAATAAACAACATTTTTCTCGGGTAAGAAAAGTAAAAATTTCTTTTCTTTAATAATTGCATGAGCTCAGATAATAATTAATGTAATATTGCATTTCTGACATCATCTGCTCTGCTTTATTGTCTCTCCCCCTCTGTTATGAGAAGGTTTGTTTATGAAACCGAGCACTTCAATGGAGTGGCTGAGCTGTTGGAGATCTTGGGAAGGTCTGTGCCTGACTGTTTTTTTTTTTATACTTTTATATCGGTTCATCTTATATTGGTACATTTGGCATTTTATAATTAAATTCATCCATGCTAATATTTATTTTGCGTTGTAGTATCATCAATGGGTTTGCACTTCCTCTGAAAGCTGAACATAAACAGTTCCTGGTAAAAGTTTTACTGCCTCTGCATTCAGCAAGAAGTCTGTCCCTCTTCCATGCACAGGTATTCTGGGCCCTGTGCCTGCTTTGGCTGTTTTACAGTTAAGTTTTTTGTCGGTCTGTTCATGTTTGTTCATGCTTGTGATACGTTACACTTTATTTCACACTGATAATCGAAGGACACTCGAAGCTACTGATCTGATAAATGTGGCATGAAATATCATCTCAGCACATTGTGTCAAAAACAGAATTCTCTGAGTTTTTTTTGTATTATTAGGGAGATTATTTAGTAACTGTATCTAAGCAGATTTCATCAAAAGAGTTGAAATTGATGACATCTTAAGTCAGGTATCACTAAATGGTGAACTGGTGTCCAGATCGAATGACAGTTCTATCTGGACCCTGATGAGAATAATTAATATACCAGTAATCTAGCTTTTTTAAATTATTTTTTAAAATGAATAAATAAGTAATTTATCATCATTTCCTTGAGGTGGGCGTAGCTATACACTCTGTTGATAATTTTTTCGATTAATCGATGGATCGGATAAAACACAAAAAACAAGAAATGCATTCATTTCCAATCCTTTATTCAACAGACCTAAAATCTTTAGAAAGTGCACAAACATGTTGCTCCTTGAACTGTTATAATAAAAAAATAAAATAAAAATGGACTAACACAAAAAACATAGACATGTATACTTTACATCTGTGAAATATATACAGTGGAACCTTGGATTACGAGCATAATTTGTTCCGGGAGTGGGCTCGTATTCAAAACACTCATAAAACAAATGTAATTTTTAAAAACACACTAACGGAATCGCTGCTGTAAAGTAATAATAAAACAAATTATCCTGGACTTTACCTTTGAAAAGAATCGAGACAGAGCAGTGTTTGTGTAGAGCAGAGAGAAAGTGTGTTTGTGTGTCTGTGAAGGTGAAAGTAGGAGATGTGTGGGGTGTGTGCGTGATTGTGTGTGTGTGGGGCACGGTGTCCAATGACGCGTGCACACAGACACACACACAGCAGGCAAAGAGCAGGCTAAGCCTTGAGCAGATAGAGAAAATGTTTTTTTAACTTCTCTAATGAGACTTGCTTTTGCTTTAAACACTGTACAAAGACGCATACAGACACAAAATAAAAGATGTTTTACACGCACACCTGGTCACAGTGTTATAGTAAACAGTACACGCATGCACGGATGTTGATTATACCAGTAAGATACGCGCACTAAGACCCAGAACTCTGCTAGCATCAGTGCGCGAGACTGAGTGTGTTCACTCCGCTCCGCGGTCAACTAAAGTCGCGCGCCACAATGAATCGATTATGAAATTGTTGCCAACTCTTAGTAGTCGATTTTTATCGATTTAATCAATTTGTTGTTGCATCCCTATTTTAACATAGTAACTGAAAATGAACAATATCATTGAAATGCTATGGAAAGTTGAAATGGCATATTTTTATAGACAATGACTGCATATATAGAAATCTGATTCCTAACAGGGACATGAAATTTTAACCTCGACTCAAAGAAAATTTTATTTACGACACCTTAAATTTTAATTCAGGACTCCCTGCCTTAAGTAAATGAGTGCACGAGATATGTATATGTTCCTGTGAGACAACATGTACCAGAGTGAGGATTGTATGAATTCCTTACTGTTGCTGTTGTCACCTCAGCATACACGTGCACTTAAAGATATTTCTGTTTTTCTTTTTGCAGCTGGCCTACTGTATTGTACAATTCCTAGAGAAAGATCCCACGCTAACAGAACCTGTAAGTGATGTCCTGCTAACAGCTCTTCTTTCTCTTTAATGTTTGTCCCTTGAGTGTCTTATTTGACTTTGAACTTTTTAGGTGATAAGAGGATTGTTGAAGTTCTGGCCAAAAACCTGCAGTCAGAAAGAGGTAAATAAAATTTTAATTCTTAGTCCCTGAGCGATTGTTAGTTGACCAAATATGTCCTTTACTTATTGGTGTCAGAATATCAATATTTCCTAGCTTTTAAAAGCTTTTTAATTTATTAAAAGATTTTCTCCTTAAAAAAATCTTAGTTTATACCAACTGTAAAGAAATGTGCAGTCCTTGGATAATTACAAAATGTCTGCTGAAGACAAGGACCAGTGTCCTGAGTAGCTACAAGGTTGTGCATGCAGATTACCTGGAAATGCCCACTCTGTTTTATGACACTCTTTAGGTTATGTTCCTCGGTGAGCTGGAGGAGATCTTGGATGTGATTGAGCCCACACAGTTTGTCAAGATCCAGGAGCCACTGTTCAAGCAAATTTCCAGATGTGTATCCAGTCCTCACTTTCAGGTCTGCATTTTATGCTCATATGAACTCTCGCATGATTTTAGTATGTAAATTTCAGCCAAATGTCTTTGAACTGCACAAAATCAGTACAATTTTGCAAAGGAAGTAAATGTCTTCCTTTACTTGTCCATGGCAGGTGGCTGAGCGAGCCCTGTATTACTGGAACAATGAGTACATCATGAGCCTGATAGAGGAGAACTCCAGTGTCATCCTACCCATCATGTTTGCTAGTCTCTACAGGATCTCCAAAGAGCACTGGAACCCGTAAGTTTAGTCAGAATTAACTCTCAGCCTGCAGTTCATTGATGGTTGGATGTTTAGGAGCCCAATTAACAGAGAATCTCTTATACATTGACTTATGGAACAGATACTTTACATTCCACATTAACTCCCTGATTTGTGTAATAATGCAGTCCACTCCATATTGCTTTTTGTGTTGTTGTAAGCTATAATTAAATGCAGTTTTAATACTGGTTTTGTTGACTTTTTTTTTCTTTTTAATTGTGATGTGTTTTTTTTGTCATTGTTTACTATGACACTGCTAGCTTAAAAAAAAAAAAAAAATTCACCCTTTCTTCACCAGAGCGATATCTGCTTTAATCTATAATGTGCTGAAAGCATTCATGGAGATGAACAGCGCACTGTTTGATGAACTTGCTGCAACTTACAAGTCAGAACGTCAGAGGTTAGAGGCATAGCACATTGTTTATAATTAAACTCAATGACCAGAATTAAGAAATCAACATCTCTCTGGGCTTCCTTTTGTTTCTATGTCTTAGGGAAAAGAAGAAGGAGAAGGATCGTGAGGACTTGTGGAGGAAGCTGGAAGAGTTGGAGCTGAGGCGAGGAGTTCAGAATAGTGACGGCATCATTCCCACCTAAACATGGACGTAGCTCCATCTCTACACCAAGCTCCAACCAATGTTATGCCACAAGGACGCTACATCTCCATGTTCCTTGTGCTACTTACTTTACTGTACACTCCGGCATTTGTTTGTCTATCACCCAACACCAGCACTGTACAAACCCCTTTCCAGTCTGTTCCGTTTGACAATGATACTACACAAAAAAAAGAAAAGGACAAGGTTTGCTTACCTTGGGGAAGGGAAGGAGTTTATATACACTCCTTGCCAATTAAAATAATCAACCACATTAAGGGATATATCTTGAGCTTAAGAACAGGAGTCCCCCCTACAACCCCCCTCCCCCCACCCCCAATGTTCCTTTAGAGTGTGTACTCAAAGACTTCATAATGTAACGAGTCTGAGTCCATTATTTCATGAAATTTTGATGCCTTCATAAGGTTTTGTCCCGTGTCTCTCTCTCTCTCTCTCCCTCCCTCTTTTTTTTTTTTTTTTTTTTATCCTCAGAGAGAGGCCTGATCTCACATTATTACTGTGTCCTGGAAGGTGTGACCACTGTACCAGAGTCTACAAACTTTACACACAGTATAAAGATGAGGCAAAATCAGTTGACATGAAATCGCCTTTATTCGTCTGCCTTGTTTTTTCAGGCTATTAAAGCTGTCAAGTGTCTTGTCCTGCGCTGGTACCATCGATGAGTAGTCCACTACAGCGCTCATGGTCATCTCGCTGAAGTATTTCATTGAGAATTTGAAACCTCTTGAATTTCATATTGGCTGTTCACTGCTTACGAAGAATTTAAGAAACAACATGGAAAGTAAATTTTTTTTTCCTGACACCATTGAAGACATTGCATTCCTGTCTTGTACCACAGTGTTCAGAGCTTCATTCAGTGTACTTGGAGAGCTGATTTGTTTTAGCATATTAACCTGGACTCTTAGCCATAGGCAACTCAGACATCTCCTCTGCTCTTGTCTTTGGACTTAAATATGGTTGGATGCTCTTAAAATAATGTGGATTAAGCTAGAATATTTTTAAAGGAGTGTTTGGAATGAAAGCCTGCATATGTGGTGTATTTCTAAATGCTGATCCAGTCTTATTCCTCATCAGAAATGCCATCCACTATAGTGGGTTAGGACTAAAGCACTTGGAGTTAGAGTTTTTGTTGTGTTCACAGGACTCACTATTCTTGTTTTTATTTTATTCTGTTTTATTTCAAATTAAAATCATGGGTGTGGATTTTACATGCGAGGAAGATGTATTTTTTATTGCTCTGTCTGTGGGCCTCTGTCCCTTTCATCAATCTCGTGTGATTTTTTTTTTTTTTTTTTTTTTCCTTTTTTTTTTTTGATGGCCCCAATATGTTTGTTAAAACGTAAAAGAAAGGGTTTGATGAACAGAATAAATCTTAATTATTTTAAAAAAAATTACAGAGACATTAAATAAACCTGTTTTTGTGATAAACATTTTTCATCTGTTTTTTTCACAGCTGTGATTAATATATTTCAGTTAGTAGTTTCTCATTTCTTGCACAACCATGTCAGAAGACATGTATTCTGAGGTCAGGGCAACGACGTTACTATGATTCAGAAGAATAGTAAGATGATTATTGTTCACCGTCAAACAAAGTGAACTTTGTTAAAAACTGGCCAATGTACTGTATTATTAAAACCTGGAAGGATAGTGGTGAACCATCTTCTTCAAGGAAGAAATGTGGTGGTGTTTAAAAATAGAAAGTTTTGAACAACTATATAACTTGTATCAAGTAACTTTTGAAGATAAGCTATTCTGAGATCAAAATTAATGACCATGTGAGTGAAAATATCGCTATTAGTTATTTAAATGCTTGGAATACCATGCTGTGATAAAGGTCAGTCTGATTTCCTCTTTAATGTAAAAAAACAAAACATTCTAACAAATGTTACTGTACTGTGATGTAGCACTTGTGTTTAAGCTAATTTACACCAGCAGAGGGCAGTGAGCACACACAATATAAAGTTTTAAAAGGCAGTAGAACAACTGTAAATGATACTAGAGTTTATTTGATATAACTGCAGTCTTTCAGTTTAAAGCATTTTCATTTAGAAAATTTGCCCATTTATTATTTCTAATATTGTGCTGAATTACTTTTGCCTTAAAGTGTTTACCGTGGTGTTTTGACAACCTTATGCAATGTGACTAAATTCACTTCCACCCAGAGTTTTTGGAGATTTTGTATTGATGATGGGAAAAGCAAATCACTCCATAAAGTCTACTCCAGCTCAAGTAGAACAACTATTATTAGGGTTAAGGTCAGGATTCTGCGGTGGCAAGTTCACGTGTGAAATGATTCCTCAAGCTCCCTGAACCACTCTTTCACAATTTAGCATTGTCATATGCGTGTGCCATATGTACGATTATCTGGTCATACAATACATTTAGGTCGTCAGCTAACATCATTTAAAAAAAATAACGTAATGTTGCTGAGCCTAGACCTAACTAACTGAAACAACCCCAGATCATAACACTGTCTCAAGAGACTTGTACAGTGGGCGCTATGCATAATGGCTGCACCTTGTTTTTTTTCATTGGCCAGGTAGATAATGTTCCAGCTAGTCTATACATTAGATTAAAAAAAGTTTACAATCTGTTTCAGGGATTATTATGCTTATTCCTAAAAGGTCTCCATTTCACAGATTAAGTAATATTTGGGCACAAGGAGGAGTACATCCTGGACAGGGTAGGCAATCCACAACAAGTTGGGAACACCACTCACTTATTCACTCATCGTCTATACCGCTTTATCCTGTATTCAGGCTTGCGGGGGACCTGGAGCCTATCCCAGGAGGCTTGGGGCACGAGGTGGGGTACACCATGGACAGGATGCCAATAGATCGCAGGGCACACACACACACTCAGACACTCATTCACACACTATGGGCAATTTGGGAACGGCAATTATTCTAATATGCATGTCAAAGGAAACCTACCAAACACGGGGAGAACATGCAAACTTCACACACACAAACCCGAGGCAGGAATCGGACCCTCAATCCTGGAAGTGCGAGGCCACAATCCTGCCGGCTGCACTTTGTCCTTTAGACTTTAGACTGTGCATGTTTAATATAAAGAGAAATCTTTTAAAACATTTAAACATACAACCCCTGTAGTGAACAGTGTTTTTTCCTGTTGTATCCCAATAAATATATACCTTGAAATAATTATATACAGGTGATGAAAAATGTGCAGGTAAGGTCTCAAACTGATTCACCCCTATGGAATATTAGGTATATCTTGCATGTCACATGATCACCTGAACGTCCTGAAGAACATAGGAAGAAGAACAGTAAGTGCCCTTTCCCCCTGTTTATTTGTAATGACTTTGTGATATTGAGATCACTTTGAAAGTTCAATCCTGTACCTAAATTACAGATTGTGATTTTACAAAATTAAGCAAATCAGTACATTGTATAACGCACATATTGTCTTTATACCATTATATTATATTAGCATTGCGTGGTATAATTTACTGAAAACAATCTTTTAAATAGCATATTAAAAATGGTTAAACAATTCGGGTTGTTCTCAAGTTTTAAATCACACCTGATAGGAATAAGCTATAAATACACATTTGAGAAGAAAAACAGTCATACACCAAGTTGCCAGTTCATCATTATACTGATTTAGTGGATGGCGTAAGAAACAATACATGTACAAAAGGTCATTCATATCACATTCTAAATAATAATAGGATACAAGTACACAGTTCAAACTATAGTTCATGTGGCCAGGGCTAATGCTGGTCTTCTGTGTATGATTACAGTATACAAGTTGTTGCATAGGATGATATAAGGCACAGTGTCTGAAAAAAATAAAATAAAGGTAATAAACTAACTGTGCTACATGGAAGGCATGGGAATTCAGGCTCATTCCTTGTGTGTGTAAGAGGCTTTTCTCCTCATCTTCACAAGGAGGTGGCTCACTCCCGAAATCGTCCCTGAGGTGCCACTTAACAGGAACCAGTGTACAACAAGGCAATTGAATATAGTGTCAGCGCGATTGCGCATTAAAAGAGGTGTGTGTGTGTTTGGTATCACTGGAAAGCTACAGTGGTGTGAAAAACTATTTGCCCCCCTCCTGATTTCTTATTCTTTTGCATGTTTGTCACACAAAATGT
>JAOTQY010000032.1:2326393-2337885 GCA_026413445.1 Dolichallabes microphthalmus
CTATCTATCTATCTATCTATCTATCTATCTATCTATCTATCTATCTGTCTGTCTGTCTGTCTGTCTGTCTGTCTATCCATCTATCTACACTACTGTATATTGCCAAAAGTGTTATTGCCATAAGTAATTATTCCTCAGACTAATAAGCATTTTTAACTGAATAAACTATAGTTTTCTTTGTTTTATGGCAGCATAACATAAGGCGTTTAAACAAAACCACTGTTGTTGGTAATTTGGAGAAAAAAATCCTTAATTTTGGATGGATTTTATTACCGTAATTTTTTTATTTTAATTTTTACAGGTCATATGCTTCTATAAACTTACACCAACTGTAGTATCAATATCCCTTAATTAATATTAATAATTAGCATTTAAAATTATTATTGCTTGGAACATGACAGTATAACACTGAAAAACAACCACTTTCATGTTTGCAACTTGAAATTTTTAGAGGAGCAAGATTGGTCACTTCCATGTTGCATAAACTTCAGAAGTAGCTTTTTTGGTATGACATACAAAAATAATAAAATCAGCACCAATACTAAGTTTTGATGTTATGATGTTCTTCAAACTGACACTGCTGGGGCTTGAGTGCCAAATGATATGATTACTGTATAATTATAATAACCATAGCTCAACTTAAAAATCCTTAAAACAACCCAGTTTTATATTGAATTCCAATTTTTTTTTTACTTCAGTCTACATATTTTAATTTATTTTAAATTTTATTTAATATGAAGAAATTAGAGTTCACAGTGCTATATATCAATTGTTAGCAATAAAGTGCAAGTTTCTTGTCTTAATCAGCATTTTTCACTTGACTAATAATGTTTTAGAAGAATTTCTGGAATTTTATTTCTCTCCTGTCTTATAATACCTTTGTATGTAAAAAGGGAGGGAAAGTCTTTCAATTGAGTACTGACTTAATTATTACTCTATACTGCAATTATGTTTACAAAAAACTCCAAATCATTTCCAAATACCAACAGAAGCTGATAAAATTTTCTTTCGGCTTCAAATAGTTACAGTACTGTAAATCCTTGACCAACATTGCAGTGCTTGTCCTGTGCATCAATTCTGTCCACCCTGATGCATGGCTGTATTACTCTGCACTTTTTGACTTTTGTATATTATAGGCGTGATTCTTGCTGAATTGTCTCTTTCATGAATTTTATTGCCACCATCAAATTGCATTGAATCAGCAGGAGTCTACACTTCTCCACTCATTACACAGTGTTGATTCACTGTCTCATTCACCCTGAGTCACACACATCAACGGACACTGTAATGTGTCACTACTCTGCTGTGACATTCATACTCTCTGTTTTCTTCCAGGTGCTGTCCATCTGCCCCAAAGACATGCGGGCGGACATTTGCGTACACCTGAACCGGCAGGTGTTTAATGAGCATCCTGCCTTCCGGCTGGCAAGTGATGGCTGCCTACGCTCTTTGGCTGTGGAGTTCCAGACGACACATTGCGCACCAGGAGACCTCATCTTCCATGCTGGAGAGAGCGTTGACACACTATGCTTTGTCGTGTCCGGCTCCCTTGAGGTCATTCAGGATGATGAGGTTATTGCCATTTTAGGTAAGATTGGCTACTCTTGCGGATTTTCTTTAACAAAAAATAATTTTTTTACAAGTGTTTAGTGACTGTCGCAGGATTTTAGCAAGAGAAAGTCTTACAAGAACCCCTGCCCCTGGCTCAGCATACTAATTAATTGAGCTTTAACAGCATAAGGAAATCTTGTTAGGAGGCTTTTGTCATATCATTTCCTTGAATCATATTGAAATGAAGAATTTATTTGAAG
Organism: Dolichallabes microphthalmus; assembly: GCA_026413445.1. Lineage (NCBI taxonomy): Eukaryota > Metazoa > Chordata > Actinopteri > Siluriformes > Clariidae > Dolichallabes > Dolichallabes microphthalmus. The sequence goes on from JAOTQY010000032.1 coordinate 2,328,205, forward strand.
TTCCTACATATTATATATAAGCAAGCACAGATCTGCATAATTATTTCTTAAATACAATAGTCTGTTTAAAGATTTAAGCAAATCCATACTTGACTTGTTTCTATACAGGATTGTATTGCATGTTCATGTAATATCTGTTATGCATAGCCCCTGTTTGCTTTAAAGTTACTGTACCTCCCAAGCCTAGTAAACAACCCAGACTTAGATCATGGTGAATTATGCATACAGTTTGTTTCACTGCTTTCCATGCATAATTATTCTGCATATTTGATCTATAGACACCTGTGCTCTGGCCATTGCAGATCACCAGTAGCCAAGATTGTGCACAATTTACTTGATTCTGTAGTCACAGGACTATGAACATATAAAAAAAAAACAAAGAAGCATAAATTACGTACATATACTGTATGTGAGACATTTCACTGCTTGTGTTTTATTACATCAAAAAGAACAGGCATCTTCTAATTTGTGGAAATATATGCCAAATACACACATTTATTTTCTAAAGCATATTTTTTGCATCCTCTAATAGAGTAAACATTACTTTGTAATGGTATCCTCTTGTCATTAAAATACAATGTGCCCTGCATTGACTCCCCTATTTTTATCGAATGATATCACATTAGGTGTGATTAGGTGCTGAAAAGGAACTTAAAGTCTCGTTGTTCTAATGGGGTAGCAGATCAGATGCTCTCCTGCCTTAATGAGTATGAAATGAAATAAAATGAGAATGCTGCGTTAAATAATGCTCAAGGCACTTACAATACTTGAACCCACCACTCGGAACCTGCTGAGCTCCTAATGATGCCACTTGTCAAAAGACTGTAGTGTACGTTGAAGGAAACCAGATTAAAGCCGAGCCCAAAGAAAATCAGATTTAAACTTTAGACCTAGGCTCTTTATAGAGACACTGGGGTTAGATTAAAATGCAGCCTGACATGGTTTTACGTTCAATGACATTCCTCATTGACAACTGTCCTCAGCACTAAAGGTAGAGTGGCTATTTATTTTGCAGGTAAAGGGGATGTGTTTGGTGACGTTTTCTGGAAGGAGACCACACTTGCTCATGCATGTGCCAACGTGCGGGCGCTGACTTACTGTGACCTGCACGTGATCAAGAGAGAGGCCCTGCTCAAGGTGCTGGAATTCTACACAGCTTTCGCCAACTCCTTCTCGCGTAACCTTATCCTCACCTGCAATCTCCGGAAGCGGGTAAGTGCCACACATATGTATAACTATACAGTAAAGGTTCCTCATTTAGATATATTGGCCTGTTTATTCTTAAACAAATAGGAGATGTCTTTCTTTCTTTAATTTTTAGCCCCAAATCTTCGGAACTTGGCCTTATGCTGCTTAAGCGCATGAAAGAGTCATTTGTACTGACGAAGAGTGACTTTAGATTACTGAGCAGTACAGTATGGTTTCAGAAACTAATGTAATGTATTTGTGTCAGTTCTATATAACATAATTTTATGAATTTTGTGGTGAAAATCAAAAGGTAAAATATATGAACATATATGATACTTAAACGGACCAAATGTCTTATATGACCAAAAGTATGTGGACACCTGGGAATCACATCTACAAGTTTTGCCACAAAGTACATATCTGTATGTTCATTAAGTTAAAAGTGAATTAACAGAGGACTTATTTTTTTCTTAACATCAGGAGATCCACAGTCAGTCAAACACACACACACACACACACACACACCACACACACCACACACACACCACACACACAAACACACACACACACACAATGGGTTTCAGATGGTTCTCTGTTTATTGTCAGCAAAAAGAGCATATTTAAAGCCTTTTGGCCAGGTGTGTCACATGCATCATCAAAAGAACAAAAGTCATTACAGTAAGATGATTAAGTCATATGGAGAACCAGAGACAGGCAGACAATAGGAACCGCATTAGCATGTTTCGAAAAATGTTCATAGTCAGATCCAGTGAGTCATCGGAAGTTGCATGAATGTTTGTCCGGACACGGGCTACAGAAAGAATTCCATATAAGGAATGAGGAAGCACAACGAGGGGGCTGTTTTATGGACATATGACATAGAACAAAGAGATGTTAGAGATGGGGCAGTCCACACAATGTCAAAAAAAATCATTACAATGCTATACAGTAGCCTTAAGATTTCCTCACTAGAATTAGGATTCCCAAACATATTCCATCTTGACTATACCCCTGTGCACCGAGCAGGATCCGAGGTCAGATCTCTGCCCTTAAGAAGAAATTAACATTAAATACTTTTTAGAAACTAATAATAGCTAGAGAAGTTGAATTTTTAAATATAAATCCAACCTGTGAGTCATGCTAGGTGTGGGCTGCTGTGTACTTAATGCCTAAATTTGTACTTAAAATGCCTAAAATTGTAGGAGTGATGTTGTCTTCTTGTGTATGTTGAAAGTAGGATGTGTTCAGTGGGGTGTTCTGCATGGTGTAGGTTGAAAGAAGTATGCAGTTAAAAGTAACAGTTCTAAGATATCAGTTGAGGGGGTTTAGTGCTGTGTGTGTAAGAGTTAGGTTTTAGGGCTGAATATTGTTTTGCCAGAGTGACATAGGCAGCCAACCACCCTGCTGTGCGCTATTAGCTGGGCGGCACAGCTGATGAGCTGGCTTTACTAAGAAGAAATACCCCCCACAGTGCACATCCTGAATAAAGCATGAGTCTGATGACTGGGAAGGACACACTGACACCAGCCCACAATCACACTCTTCTTATTACCCTCTGGATGCACACTATTAAACAATAATACACACAATTTTACGCATAACATATGATTAACCTGAGGAGACATATTTCTCATAATCTAGGATATGCAGTAGCCCAAACAATAGTCAGGCAATTTGTCTGCATGAATTTGGTCTCTTATGGGTAAACATAATACCCCTCAGTTCTTTATACCACTTATCTAAAAGCCTTCTCTTCCCCACTGCCTTAGCTGAGCAGCTTTTATCTGTGAGCTGTCACTCAAAACCTCTCACCATGCACCATTTGCCCTGGTCAGTGGCTTTCTGCATCACCCTGTATGGTCTCACTCTCTTTATCACTTCCTTAAGGTGCCCTCAGAAAGGCTCAGTGAAAGCCTACAAAATATCTATGCAATGAAAGATCACCTATAAAAGACCACAAAAAATCATAACCTTCTATTGCCTATTGATGTGCATGGAATATAATAGCTTCTTGTTGTTCCTATGATGGAAAACATGACGTTTATACGTTTAACTCACTGAACCTGAGTCACAGGGATAGGAATGCTTTATCTTCAACCATCAATCCATGAGGGAGTTAGTAGGATTTTGGCTTTTACTGTAAGTTGACATCAAAGATGATATAAACCCTGTATTTTGAGGTTTTGTTCAGTTGAAAGTGATTTTGAATTCTTGTCTTCTGTATCGCAAGTACCAATTAATTCCTACTTACAGTAGTACCCCATCAATACTTTTAGAATTGATTAGATGCCAGCTCACCAAAATGTATATAGAATTAATGTCTGGTGAAATTCATCAATTTAGTTTAACTCGGTTTAATCCCACACAAGTTAAATCATTAATCCTAGATCTATATACTTTGTGCAAGGCACAGGCAACAATGACAGGTTAAAAACTCCCAGGACAAGCAGTTGAAAGGCTCAACAACAACAACAACAACAAAAATCATACACTATATGACTCCACCTATAAGAAACCCTTATGTTGTATGGCGTCGTAATATATGAGGGTGAGTAAAAAATATCCGCACTCTGGCTGTGGAATAGCACTTCCATCTGTCAACAAGCTTTCGCATTCCCTTATAAAAAACAACAACAAAAAAAGTTTTAGGTGGAGCTGTGAGTATTTTCCACTACAGTGGAACGTCTGAGTGTTCCGCAAGACGAGCAAAGATTTTGAATAAATCTTGACTTGGAAAACGAACAAGTCTTGGTTTGCGAGTACCGAGTATCATGTATCACGCATATGCGTCTTGTTTTGACTGAGCCAATGTTTTTTCTCTCTCTTGCGCTGCGGAATTGTGGGTAATCGTCTCTCCTGCTAGATCTTAGTGCGCGTCTCTTACTGGTATAATCGAAATCCGCGCACAAGTGTTCTGTTTACTATAACACTGTGACCACATGTGCGCGCGTAAAATCTATTTTATTTTGTGTTTGTATGCGTGTGTGTACAGCGCGCATTAACTGTTTATTATAACACGTGTGTTATAATACACACACTCTAATGGAAACACTACTCTGTCATGATTCTTTTGCAAGGAAAGGGCAGGTTAATTTGTTTTATTTACTTTACAGCAGTGATTCCTTTAGTATGCGCTCACTTTAGTGATGAGTCATTAGCGATGTTCCTTGTTATCAGATAAAACAGTCTTTCCGTTAATGTGTGTGTGTGTGTGTGTGTGTGTGTGTGTGTGTGAAACTCAAATAAGAGAGGAGGAAAGGTTACTGTTTAAGACGAGAAGAGGGAGAGGGGTGGGGCTAAATCCTCCTCTTCTCTTACTTTAGCTTCACACACACACACACCCACGCACACACACACGAAGTACGAGCCCACTTTCGGAACGAATTATGTTCGGAATCCAAGGTTCCACTGTACTTTTTTAATTGTAAGCACTACTTTTCCATCTAATGGTTGAAGTTTAAGCTTTTTCTTGTTCGGCGATTGAGGATGTTTCCGGTCCATACTCTGCTGTTTACTCTAGTGATGAATACCAGTAACGATTCTCTTTAAGATCCTTTTACTTTCGAAATAGGTCAAAATTTGGTTTGCAGATATCCAAACATTAATGTTTTCACTGACCACAAAAACCAATCAATGCACGCTGATCATTCATCCCTACACAACAGTGACTGCGGAGACAGTAGCAATGAATTAAACATTTAGGCTGTTTAGAGTTCGTTTGTACAATGCCAAAATTGTCATATAGTTTGTTACAATTTCACCAGTTTCACAGAACGGGTGTCAGATGTCAAGCAGCACTTACCTGTATATTATGCTTTGCTAAATGGCAGTTGTTTAGTTTTTTGACCTGGTGGAGTTAGTCTATGGTAACTGTGATTTGACAAGGCTATATGCAGTATACTAATTTACTAGCATCAGCAGCTAGTAAATTAGTATACGGCTAGGTTCCCTGGTTGACTAGTTTTCATTCAGCACTCTCACTGCCATGGCCCACTTTTGAGTCCTACTCAGGGAAACAACTTAGTTCTCTTCCAAGGCTGAATTTCAGGTATAAAAATAAAAATAAATTTGTTTTGAACATTGCAGTGGGCTTATTCATGAAATGTTATCCAAATATAATTTTTTCAATGTTGATTCAACTTCTTTTTATTATATTTAATTGAATTGAATTGAATTTATCCAGGAAAACCCCTGTTAAATGCCCTATTGCACTTTTATCCAAGAGTGTCCTGACCAAGACAGGCAGCAACACAGTTACACATAGACAAAACAAAATTACAGATAATACAGATAAAACCATGTCTTCCAGTAAAATTATTCAATATTCATAGACCAACTCTCCATAAAACTTACTAAGCAAAAGTTTTTTAATTTAAACAAAAGCTACTAGTGATTATCCTGACACTAAAAGATAGTTACTGATAACATTGCAAAATCTGCCGAGAGAGATGACGGAACAGTGATCGTTTGAAATCTTAGGCACTATCAGCGTTTTGTTTAAAATGTTGTAAAATCTATTTATTTTTGTTAAATCATCAATCAATCAATCAATGACCTTATCTGAGGCAAGTCAGGCCTGCAGTTCTTTAGATGTTGTTCTGGGTTCTTTTATGAGCTTCTGGATGAGTTGTCGTTGTGCTCTTGGAGTAATTTTGGTAGGCCACCCTCTCCTGAGAAGGTTCATCACAAGTTTTCTCCATTTGTAGATAGCGGCTCTCACCATGGTTCGCTGGAGTCCCAAAACTTTAGAAATGGCTTGGTTACCCTTTACAGACTAATACTTTAATCAATTTGTTTCTTATTCGTTCTTGATTTTCTTTAGATCGCGGGATGATGTGTTGCATTTTAAAAATCTTTGAGTGTGCTTCATTTTTCTGTTGAACAGGTTCTATTAAAGAGATTTCTTAATTCAACAGGTTTGGCAGTAATCAGGCCTGGGTGTGTCAAATGAAATGTAACTCAACTTTCCAAAAAATTTGGTTAATCACAGTTCCTTCATGATTTCACATAGGGCCAGACAGGCAACCTTTTTTTTTCTCTTAAATGAAATCTTCATTTAAAAAACTGCATTTTGTATTTACTCTAGTCATCTTTGTTTAATATAAAAATGTGTTTGATTATCTGAATCATTTAAGTGTGACAAATATGCAAAAAAGCAAAAAGGGGCCAAATATTTTTTCATATGCCATATGGTATATTCATGTACTGTAACATACTGATTCAATCATTTCAAACAGGCACAGCGCAGAAGACAGCATCTTCTATCTGAGCCTGGTGTTTATATACAAGTGCAAGAGTTTTATTAAATATATTAACCACTTTACCCAACGTATGTCATAAGAATATCTTGTACATAGTCTTGATTTGTCTTATATATTTTTTTGAAGTAAAAATTGACATCTAATTATAATTTAGTGAGGTTTGGTGTTTAAGACCTAATTCCAGAAATTAGACTCTACTGATGGGCATCTCTGTTGCTCGATTTACAAGGCATCTTCTTGGAACTACCCTGCTTCCTGCCAATAGGCTAAAAAACACAGCTTCATCATTCTACCCATTACTTTAAATGAGGAACCAGAGAATTGCTCTTTCAGCAGCAAGGAAAGCCTCAGACTCAGAAATCCACACATCTGCAGAAGCAGCAAAAGGGGGAGGATATGTGCTTGCTGTATCATCTATCTTGGTTGAGAAGCGTCCTAAAAGATGACTTGATGGATATGGCACACAGTAAACGATCCCCATTTTAAAAACCTGTCGCAGTGTGCATATCTGTGCGTACCTTGAAAACTGTGGCTGAATTCTTTGATGCTAAAAGAGGTTACATACTGTGGATGCAGACTCACAATGCATAAAATATTTGGGGATATACATTTAATTTTTACAAATTATTATACAGCCAGTACTCAGTTATATACAATGCATGTTCACATGTCTTTTGGAGCTTAAGAAGGACACACAATCATGGAATAAAATAAAAATAAAAACAAAAACGTATGGAAAGGCTGCCTATGCTGACCCTGTGTATTGGCTAAGAAAGTAAGAACTGTGAGTTGATTCTTACACGCCCACTGCAAAAACAAAACAAAATAAAACAAAGAAAAAAAAACGGCAAGTTTATGAATACTGTCTTTACATCCACATTTACTGTATTTGTTCAGGGCTAATATTATTAAGGCATAAGGATTGTGTGGAAATAAAGTTGTTTATATGATCCCATTTTGATTAATTTGCTTAGTTAAACTCTTCAAAAAGTCGAGAAAACTCAAAATATCAAGGCAAAGTGATGCAATACAGTAGAATATTGAGGTTTTTTTTTTTTACAACTTAAGCTAGAGCAACTTGAATAGTTTAGTTCATATTACTTAACTTTTCATTGTTAGTTGGAAACTGTTTGGTCAAGCAGAACAAGCATTACAATTTCTATATAATTTTGCTGTCAACAGCAATGCTCAGTTGGGATTTCAACTCATGATCTCCAGACAAGGAAAATGCTTTTCTGTTGCACCACTCAGGAGCCCATACAGTACATGTGCTAAAGCTGGTTGGCCAATTTAATGCTGCCTGTTTGTTTTAAAGCATTGAAAGTTTTGGTTTCTGCATGGATGGCAAATTGGTGTTTGCAATTCCTTGGAGTCTTAAGTAGCACAAGAGAAAAGCATTTGCTTTTTTTTCTGGAGATTCCCCATCATGGATGCAACTAGATGTCAGCAATTAGTGCTGTTATCTAAAATATCCAAAACCAAATTGTTTTGAACTAATATGGGAAACTTGGGTAATGTGAACAAAACTACTCAAGTTGGCTGGATCTAAGAATTTGAGTTGATCTGACCTGACCATCTAACTAGATTTCCAAATTTAAAACGGTAAGAAGATCAACTTTGAGCTTAAACTGACAATACTCAAAAAACTTTTTAAGCCTAAATTTAAGCTTTTAGCTTATCTGATGTTTCTAAATTGGATCAGATAAACAACTTTATTTCAACATAATAAGAGCCTTAATAATACTGGTCCTGCATAAATAAATATGAATGCTATAACTCATAGAGTATTTACTGCATATACTTATAGAATATAGATTTTAGTTTTTTTTTGTTGTTAAATCATGACTAAAATGTTATTTGTTCTCTTGCATAAAACATGTAGTTACAACTTATAATTAATTTTAATCTGAATATTTCAAATATTTCCAAGCAATACTCTGAATTACTTATGGTTTCTGTGTGCAATTGAAAGAAGAAGAACAACTACTGTACAACAGGATATACAGTGCCATGAATAAGTATTCGCAGATTATTATTTTTTTATTTCAGATTTTTTTTGCATATTTGTCACATTTAAATGATTCAAACTATTTTTAATATTACGCAAACATAATACCATGCAGTTTTTTTAATGATTCATTCATTTTTAAGAGAAAAAAGCTGTCCAATCTTACCTGGCCCTAAGTGAAAAAATTATTGACCCCAGACCCCCCACTCCCTTGCTAAATCATGAATAAACTGTGATTTTTGGAAATCTGAGTTAAATTTCAATTGTCACATGCTTGGTTACTTTCAGATCTGTTGATTCAAGAAATAGAACCTCTCTGACAAAGTGAAGCACACTAAAAGATAAAAAAGCAAGATGTTCTAAAGAAATTCAAGAACAGATGAGAAATAAAGTATTTGACATTTACTGTATCAGTCTGGAATGGGTGACCAAGCCATTTCGAAGATTTTGGTCTCCAGTGAACCATTATCGAAAGCCATTATCCACAAACTGAGAAAATTTGGAAAAATGGTTAACCTTCCCAGCAGTGGCTGGCCTACAAAATTACTCCAAAATCACAACAACATTTCATCCGGGTGCTCATAAAAGAACCAAGGGCAACATCTAACGAACCTCACCTACCTCAGTTAAGATCAGTGTTTCAACAATAAGAAAGAGACTGGACAAAAATGGTAGCAATGGGAGAGTTCCAAAGAAAAAGCCACTACTGGCCAAAAAACCCCAAAAAGCCTTTTCTCACATTTGCCAAAAAAGCATTTTTATTATACCCAAAATCTTTGGGCAAATATTCTGTGGACTGATGACAAATTTTAAACTTTTTGAAAGGTGTGCATCCAGTCACATCTGGCGTGAAACTAACACAGTATTTCATAAAAAGGACAGTATGTGCTGGTGGTACAGTAGTGTAATAGTCTGGGGTTGCTTTGCAGCTTCAGGACCAGGACGAGTTTCTATAATTGATGGAACCATGAATTCTGCGTTCTACCAGAAAATCTTGAAGGAGAATGTCTGTCCATCAGTTTGTGACATCAAGCTTAAGTGCACTTGGGACTATGATCTAAAACACACTAGTAAAGTCCAACTCTGAATGGCACCATTCACTCATTCATTCATTTTCTATACCGCTTTATCCTTCTATTCAGGGTCGCGGGGACCTGGAGCCTATCCCAGGAGACTTAGGGCACAAGGCAGGGTACACCCTGGACAGGGTGCCAATCCATCGCA
>JAOTQY010000032.1:2383195-2394925 GCA_026413445.1 Dolichallabes microphthalmus
CTGACAATTTCTATGCCATTGAAATCAACTGTTTAGCATTATATGCTAACATCTTTTCTTGTGGGAATAGTCACATTTTGTACAAAAACCTGAGAGAACTTGTACAGTAAACCATTTTTAGGTTCATATCTTTGTAACATTGTCAGTGGCGGTTTTAGGCATGGGCGAACGGGGCAGCCGCAGAGGGCGGCATTTTTTCATGTCACGTGGGGGGCGGCACATGAACTTGGAGGAAAAAATAATAATCTGTGCCACTAAGCGCTTTTCTATTATCTATGATACCTGTGCGCATGGGCGTCGCTAGGCCATTTTTAGGGGGGCTTTAGCCCCCCAACATTTGTACTCAGCCTCCCTAAAAATAAACTTCACACAAATTGGTGATCGCCCATTGTCCCCTTTAATCTTGATATGAAAGTGTCGGCAGAGGGAGGATTAAGGCAAAGTGTGTGTTTTTCTGTGCATAATAATACATTTATACTGATTACAGATTTACTCGAATTGTCAAATCCACAATGCTTCTATTTGTTTGAGAGCAGAGGTGTGCTCAGATCTACACTCCTATTTGAAGAAGAAGAAACCTGTAACTGTCCTCTCCTTTTTATTCTGTGAATAGTCACAGATAAAATGATATTAAATATACTTTTTTTTGGTCACACACTATTCTTTTCTAAAATGTGAATGAACAGGTGAGAGTAATAATAATGATATGGTAAAGATGTCCACTCTTGCAGTTACACACTTCTTACTCCAGTATATTTCAGATCCTGGATATAACATGTGAAGCAAGAGAAGAGAGATGATAAAGAAATTGAACAAACTGAAATTACAGTACAGTTACAGCAGGAGTTCATGAACTCCTGAAGTGCAAATCTTCAAATACATTTGGTGGTCAGAAATGTTCAGAACAAAAGTTCTTCAATTGCTTTTTTTTCATCTTCACTAAAATCTTGCAAATTATCCTGATTTTAAATGGATTATTTATTTATTTATTTGTTTGGTTGTTTGTTTTTACATTGGCAATGACAAAAACAGGAACTGTAAAAATATGAAAACCACAAATGACAAAAAGATGTGATGCCTTCAGTTTTTTTTCTGTGTGTGTGAAAAAAAAATTAAGATTCAGTGACCTAAATTCACTCTAGCAAAGTATATTTAATTCAATTAAGTTTTGTTTATATAGCACTTTTAACAATGGTCACTGCATATATTGATGACAGTATAACTGACGGCATTTCAGAAAGCTAATGCTATATTCATCCCTACTTGTTATTATTACTTCCATTCAAGCTGTCAAGTGCAGCATTTTTATATTTTATGTTTCTAGAGTTGGGGTGGTTTGGAAAGAGTTGAGGTTTGTGTGTTTTATAGTAATTGTGACTTTCCTCACAGAATGTCACAAAGTCACATAAGTCTGAGGATGTACTGATATTTTCTTTTCCTTCTCAGTGAAACAGCTTATGTAAAAATTGTGATTTAGGAATTTGTTGGCTAACCTTAGTGATCTGTGTGTATTTTCTTCTGTTTATGCAACAGTTGTGATTGAAGTCTGAGCTGGAGCATATGCAGGCTACTACCAGCACCAACTCAGCCAAAGCTCAAAAACAGAAAAAAAGAAAGTGAGTAGAGCTTGAACACTGCCAAGTTAAACTAGAATGTAGGAGTGTATGACTTGATTTTTCTTTCTGCATAGTTTCGGCTTAACTTACCACATAGAAATAAAAAAAGAATAGACATGATGTGTGAAAGTGCAAAGGTTTTAAACACATGCAAAGAAATGCTGTAAAGCAAAGATGTCTTAAAATAATACAACTAAACCGTAAAGATCTCGACAGTACACAGTAAAAAACAACTAAACTAAAACTAACTGTAACACCTGCTTTGTTGGTGCTGGTGATGCTGCTGAATGATTAATATTTTGTTGGAGAAATAATGTTTGCAAAATTTTATTAATTATTCTCAAATTGGTAAAAAGTAGATTTTCATCATTGCTTCTAAAATTTATTTTAAATTACAGTGGTAAGGCTTTCCAATAGATTTTGGAGTGTGGCAGTGGGGGATTTATCTATTTACCCCATGAGCATTAGTGAGTTCAGGTCGGGGTGCAGTTGACATTCCAGTTCGTCCCTAAGATGTTAAGTAGAATTGAGGTTAAGGCTCTGTGCAGTCCATTCAGGTTTCTCCACCCCAACCCATGTTTTTATGGACCTTGATTTGTGCACAGGGACAAAGTCAAATTTGAACAGTTTTGGGCGTCTTAGTTCCAGTGAGTGGAAACTATAATGCAAAGATTCCATACAGTTGTGTGATTCCAACATTGTGGTTATTATATTTATATAGTGTACAGTACATTAGTGTTTCCATTTACATTCTCAAAGGGATAACAATTCCTGAATGTTTAGCTCAGTTTCATTGATTGTAAGATAAAGAAACGTGATATGTTGATAGTAGAAGTCTCTAGTAGGTAAAAGTTTAGCTCACTGTCACATGCTGAAAATATTGTTATTATGTATGAGTCAATAATCAATATAAAGTGCTTTTGAGACTTGATAATTTAAAAAAAACAGCTGTGATTTTTTATTTATCTTCATATTAACTTTATTATGTAGACTGCATGCTGTTAGAAATGGATCGAGGTGAAGCTCCAAAACCTTTTATAAATTGACTGCATGTGGACAATGTGTCCACCCAGTGTGTAGTCTTTTGGTAGGCAATTCTGTGGCGATAGCAGGGGCCACAGTGGACTGCCCACAATGGGCCCATGGTTATTGCATGCAGTGGACTGTCACAGGGCCTGACCAGCATTTCTAAGCAAACTGCTTCACCTACTAAACTGTCACATAAGTTTGAGGAAGTACTGATCTTTTCTTTCCCTTCTCAGTAAAACAGCTTTTTTTTTATTGTCACAGAGAGATATTTAGGCTAACCTTAGTGATCTTTCTGTATTTTCTTCTGTTTATGCAACAGTTGTGACTGAAGCATATGCAGGCTACTACCAGCACCAATACAGCCAAAGCTCAAGAACAGAAAAAAAAGATAGAAAGAGGGTACAGCTTGAACACTGCCAAGTTAAACTAGAATGTAGGATTTTTTTTCTGTAAAGTTTTAGCCTAACTTACACATGGAAATAAAAAATAGACATGATGTTTGAAAGTGCAAAGGTCTTAAACATGTGCAAAAAAAATGCTGTAAAGCAATGATGTCTTAAAATGACAAAAATAAATATTACATAAAATCCAGTAAGAATGTAAAGAGTACATGGTAAAATAAAAATATATATATATCTTTTTTTCTGCAGAGTAACACCTGCTTCTTTTGTACTGCTGCTGTTGTGCAGCATTCATGTATAGATTGCCTTAATTGAAATACAATATTCTGTATTTTAAGTTAATATTTGAAAAGTAATGTTTGCATATATAAAATGTTTTATTATTGTAAATTTTTTAAACAGCAGATTTTAATCATAGTCTTTAGAATCTAATTTAAATCACCTCTACTCTGGCAAGGCTTTTCAATAGATTTTGAAGTGTGGCAGTGGGGGACTCACCCATTTACCCCATGAGCATTAGTGAGTTCAGGCTGGGGGTGCAGTTGGCGTTCCAGCACATCCCAAAGATCTTAAGTAGGATTGAGGTTAAGGCACTGTGCAGTCCACTCAGGTTTCTCCACTCCAACCCATGTTTTTATGGACCTTGATTTGTGCACAGGGGCAATGTAAAACTTGATCAGTTTTGGGCCTCTTAGTTTCAGTGAATGGAACCTTTAATACCAAAATTCTATACAGTTTCTAGACAGATTCTATACAGTGTGATTCTGAGATTATATAGCACAAAGCACATCAGTATTTCCATGTAAAATCTCAAAGGAATAACAATGTTTAGCTCGGTTTCATTGATTGTAAGATAAAGAAATATGCTCTGTTGATAGAAGTTAATGTCTTGACTAGATTGGAGCTATGTGCTATGATTATATTTAAATAAATAATGCAGTTCAGTTGTCTCAGGGAACAATGAATCATCCTTCTAGAAAAAGCAGACCTGATGACTTTGCCCAGTCTCAGAGTACAGTATATGCCTGTTCTGTTCATCCAAAAGCCAATGATCCCTTGCTTTCTCACATCCTCATGATTATGATCTAACTGGAAACAAAACGCAAGTGTATGTAATGTGTGTATCAAATAATAGGTACTTTATCAAGAAACTGTCTGGCAAGGTAAGAGATTAGCTCACTGTCACATGCTGCAAATGCCACATGCTGTAGCCCATGCGGGGCCCACAGTGATTTTGCCCTTTTGGGACCCTATGAGTGCCCCCATCAGAGCCCCTAAGTATGTTGTCCACATGTGCCTCACATTTCACAGCAGTAACAGGGCCCATAGTGGGCTGCCCACAATGAGCCCATGTTTTTTGCCCGCAGTGGACCCTCACTGGACCCGCATTGGCATGTTTGCTGGGAGTATGGACAGCAATTTCAGAGACATATAGAAAATATTTATCATTATTATGAAATAGAAATATAAAAAAATCAAATGAATTTTTGAAATGTTTGGAGAACAATAAGAATGTCTGAAAAGCATTTAAATTTTGTATTGTTCAACCACTTATTGCACTCTTTGAAGTTACACCTGAAAGAAAATGGTATAAAATAAGGGAAACATGTTTGAAGAGACCTTTAATTGTACTGAAATGTGTCTAAATGTTCGTCATTTATAAAAAAAAAAAAACTCTGAATTTCATTAGTTTGTAATATGTTTACTATAAATGGATGATTTTTGATGTGGACACCAAAGTGACTTTATAGTGTTATTAACAATATATTAAGATTACAGCAATATTATTTACACTAAATGTAATAAAATATTGTGTTTAGCATAATACATTGCAATAGTATATAAAAAAAAAACACTGAGGCAAATTTTAATGTAGGGTGTTGCCATCAGATACCTTCATAAAAGCATTGCAGTAGTACCATAGTGCATTTTTGTGAGGGTTTATTAACCTTTTTAGTGTGGGTCAATGACTACACTGGGTATGTTGTATAGAGAACCGCCAGTCATTCTGGATTCAACAAACAACCTGATGAGGTAAAAACAACTCCGGTAATTTCCTGTTTTTGCCACAAGATGTCAGTATTGTTTAACTTTAAGATGTTTGTGGCTAAGGCTGACGTTGCATCGGTGTTTTACATTAATTAATACATAATTATTTCGTTTACAACCGTCTTATTAGAACACGCTTTGAAGATAGTTTTAGAAATTTATTTCAGCTTTGAGGACATTGTAATAGCCTATCAATTCTTTAAAAGTTTTAGCTAAATATTCCTTCAAAAACATATTTTTTTGCCTTTATAACTACGTACCTTCAGCTCATCTCCTGAACAGCTTGAGATCTTTCCAGTACATTCTCTTAACCTTCACCCTGACACCTTAGTATGAAATCTGCCAGACTGCTTGCACAATCTTTGCATATTTGCTTTGACAACAGGTTTTAAACAACATAGCATATACAAAACGTTTTTCATTTACAAACCGACTTTCAAAACTGTTTTTTTTTTTTAATGTTTTAATTTTTTCTAACTTGCGACACAGACGTGCATTTACTCATTTGACGCAGAAACGAGCCTGGTTTTAGAAGCAGCAGTAAAGTTTTCGTCTCCTCCCCCATTACAGTTGGAACAAGTTGCAGATGAGAACTAGGAAGTACGAAGGGCAAGTCGAGCCGGGGCGTGGTCTGCGAGTTATTTCACCTCCATCTACCTGAACACGAAAATAGACGAGTTGCACCTCTGAGAAGGACTTAATGACATGAGCGGCACTGAGGGCACCATACAAGGTGAGTGAATCATCAATCTGTTATGACTTAAAAGTGCGCACACGCAAGCATTTAGATTAGAGTTTATTTATTTTTTCCAATTAAATCGGTCAGGTGCTTGTGGCATACGTGGCTGTGATTGCACAGAACATACATAACGTCCTCCTTTCCGTCCTGGATATAACATTTATCCCATAATACATTGCGATAATACATAATCTTTCATTCGAATTCTGAAAAAAAAAAAAAAAGTTATTTCTTTGATGTACTGTATAGGGCTCCTCTCGGGACAAGTCTGCGCAGGCCAGGCTGCTGCACTGCGCATTCCACTGGTGCCAACAACCTACTGCAGACTCAGATATAAAAGTACTGAACTGTACTTTCCTTCTCTATTCTCATTCCTGATACCTAAACTATGCATTTTTTTTTATACCATATTGTAAATCCAGTGTTCTTTTAACTGGATTGCATCATTGGACCTTGGAGTAATACATTAAAAGTAACATTTTGTGCACCTTATTACATGACACACACACACACACAGACTAACCGGTACGGTGGCACCTTGCACCATCAGGGTCCAGGTTCGATTCTTGCCTTGAAATATAGTTTGCATGTTCTCCCTGTGCTTGGTGGGTTTCCTCTGTGTAATCTGGTTTCCTCCCACAGTCCAAAAACCTTCAGATTAGGTTTATTGGTGTTTATAAATTGCCTGTAGTGTGTGAACACGCACCCTACTACGGTCGTAAAAAAAAGAAAAAAAGGAATAAATACAATGTTCACCATTGGCCTCCACTGTCCCTAGTTGAACTACAAAGGTTCCAAGATAAATGGATGGATAGATGGAAGGTTCTGTACTACTGTATGACTAAGGATATAGGTACTACCCTAAGAACAAGCACATAAAGTAGATTTTAGGTTTTCCTGTAGCATTAAACTATTTTCTGCACTCTTTAAACATGTCATCTAATAATAACTGAAGTTTGTCTAAGTAGGATGAGTCTCTGTAGCTTATTTTGTTGTTAAACATACTATCAGACAGGAGTAGCAGAACAACACAAAGTCATTCAGTCTTGTGTTTACCTTAAACCGTTTATAGTTCTGCATTGTTATCTGTTGGCTCACAGAAGGTCAGGTGCTGGAGTGCTCAGAATATTTTCTATACTGAGTGAGATTTCTGCCTGCAGCAACTTGATTAAGTCACATTTAGCAAGTTCTGACATGACTGTCTGCCAAAAAAAGCAGAAGTTTTCTTCTGTTGTTACATATTCACCTAAAGTATATACCGTAAATACACTCTGAAAAATAATATGCTTTATAAAGAAAGCTAAGGGTTCATTTATTCCTAACTTCCTAAGTACTGTACTGTAGGTTGTGGTTAGAGCTCAGTCTGATTGGGGATGACAGTATTATTGGGGTTTAGTGGTTAATGGTACCACAGGGACAAACGAATTCCAGATTTAGTCGTTTATCCACAAAACAGAATTTCTTGTTCATGTAATAGTATTACAGTGGAACTTTGGATTTTGCAAGTGGGCTTGTATTCCAAAACACTTGTAAATCGAAGCAAATTTTCCCATAAGAAATAATGGAAATTCAATTTATTTGTTCCACAGCCCAAAAAACAAATACATAAAAATAATTAATGCAAAATAGAAAAGTAAAAATAAAACAAATTAACCTGCTCTTTAACTTAAAAATAAAAAAAGTAAAAATAAATCCAGATGGATAAGTGTTTCCATTTATTCGCGATGGCGCTTTGTGTGTGTGTGTGTGTGTGTGTGTGTGTGTGTGTGTGTGTGTGAAGCTAAAGTAAGAGACTCTTACTTTACTACATGATACTCAGTACTCGTAAACCAAGACTTGCTCGTTTTTCAAGTCAAAATTTATTAAAAATCTTTGCTTGTCTTGTGGAACACTCGCAAACCTCATTACTCGGAATCCGAGGTTCCATTTTATACTGGAAAGTTGAAGTTATTGCACAATATTGCAGCAACCACATCCAAATAAGCAGTTGTCTTTATTAGCAAGCTCAAATTGTGAAAGTAAGAGTAAAGACGTTTTTTTCTCTGGATATACTTTGACTTAGCAAACAAGCTAACTTGAACATTTGCTGACTACAACAGCTATTACATGATTTAAATAAAAAAGTATTACCTTTCATTCAGCTTTGGAGGGATAGATGTATGTCCACCTAATTTTAAAATTGATGCCAATAGTGAGGCATCAAGATATTAACAATTAGTGACCTGTGAGGTAAAAATGTTCGGATTTAGGAAATTCTATAACAAACAAGAGGACACCTGAAAATGTGGCATTCAGAACAATCACTTTATTTTATTTTTCACAATTTACTGTGGTAATGATAAAAAAAGGGGTATGCATGCTTTCTTGGTATAAAGTATTCATTCATTTGTATTAATCAGTGTTATTTTTTTGGGTTTTTACTGTGTAAAATAACCATTTTAATCATTATATGTTGACTTGATTCTAAAAAAAAAAACGTTCTCATGTGAACCGTGCAACAAAAATGCCACTGAAGCAATAGGCACAGAATATTGCATGCGTAATACAGTGTAATAAAAATGTCATCTAGCTGTTTTCTCTGCTAAAGTCAAATCACAGACCCAGGAAAGGTACAGTTAGCTAGATTAAAAAAAAATTTTCCAGTAAAATAGTTGCTTATTCTTTCATCATTCAGAAGGCAGAAATTAGAATTCTTGTTTAATACTTTTTCAAAAATGGTATCCAGCTGTTCTGTAGAGAATCCTTCTACTTATCTTTCTCATTTCCTGTGTGTGTGAGTTGTGCACTTTTCTAAATGTGGTATGTGTTATGAGGTCAGATCCTACTCACGTGTTACCATTTCCAATTTCCCCAGAAAAAGAAGAAGATATATGTTGTATGGGAGGATAAAATGTCATTTTGATCTTTGCAAAGCAATTGATTAGAATGATTAGTTTCAAATATAACATATACAACACATAAAAGCATCAGTAACATCAGTATGTACTCTTTGAAGTACAAGAGCCTGACTTAATTGCATTGTGAATAGTACTTGGTTATTCCCTCAAAGGATTCTATAGATAGTATGACATGCTGTGAGGGTAAAACATGTAACTTCAACCTATTGAGGAATTCATTGCCCCAGGCTTGCAAAACTAGCAAGGCGGGACTCTTTACAACACACACACACACACACACACACACACTGCACACTCACAGAATACTATTCCCTTCCCAACCTACTGTAGGAACAACCCCTACTGATGAATGTAAACATTGACAGTACAAATAGCCTTCTAGGCAAGACATTTACTCTGCAAGACTGTGAGGAGATACATAGTGCTCTTCAAGATTGTTTGAATAAAATTTTGCAGCTAGTCTTGTGTCCTGTTGAGAGATGAGATTGCTACCAATCCCTAACACGTTTTACATTAATGCGTTACACCATAATTACATAATTAATATAATCTTGTTAGCTTGGTAACTGACTAGTTTATATTTCTGGACAACAGTGTATCAACAGTGCAAGGGTTCTATTGGAAACCCTTCTATTGAAAAGTGACATCAGTAAGATTTTCATGGTGAACCACAAGTCACATAAGTTGTGAAAAAAATATCTGGGCAGAGATTAAACAAGTGTTTATGTATTGTCTGGAAAATGGTTTTAAAAATTAGAAGAAGATTTTTTTTTGCAAACTTTCCAACATACTGTACTGGAAGCTACTTCATTTTGCTTCAAGTGTCAGTTGGTGCCTAGTGGTTCTTGCAGAAGTTCAGGCATTTCATGCTACATAAGCAGGCCTGTACATGCAATGTCATTAAGCAGTGTCTATTCCTGGCCCTGGATTAAGACAGATAATTATCTGTAATATTGGCATTATTAATTACTAGAGGTGTTCAAGTCAAACTGGGATTTTAGATTGTGCAGAATAACAGAACACAGTTATGAGAGTAAAAACTATCATTATTTCTGTGTATAATCTCCTGCTACACTAATACACTTATTCCAATGTTCAATCAAGTTAAAAAGTTTTCTCGGGGTCTCCGAGTGGCGCAGAGGTAAAGTGCTTGCCCTATCATCTGGAGACTGGTTCAGTGATGCTGTAACCACTCGCAGCCAGAGGTCCAGAGAGAGCTGATTGGCTGAGCTCTCTCAGAGGGGAGGGATGAGAGGTACTTCGTTCTCCCACACTAATCACGGCTCTACAGCCAATCAGGGATGTCTTTTGAGCTTGCGGAAGGAGCAGATAGCGCTGTCCTCCGAGTGTGTTATGCTGCCCCTAACGGTGCGTGATGTGGTTCAGAGGAAACACGCGATAGTCTTCGGCCCTCCCGACTGAGTGGTAGTAGTAGCTATGGGGAGGAATCGGGGAAAAAAGTTCTCAGTATGCCGAAGGCATGATTGGACTGCCTGCTTCATGGCCTCGCAGGAACTCCTTTAATCCCCCACACCTATGAAAATGGCTTGGAGTGAGGTCAGGACTGTACTGTACATGCAGTGTAGTAGTAACTCGCAGCCGAGTTCCTGTACTGTGCATGTGGTGTGGTAGGCAGGATGAGTTTGTGTATTGTCCTGCAAAAATGGATCACCTTTGGTGATCAAACCAGACCCTTTTTTTTCGGGTAAAGGAAAGGGCCATTAAAAGATTTCCTGAGAGGCCAGGGTTATAGCAGTGATGATGAGAAGCTGACAGTCGAATCATGGCTCTGGCATGGCTGGATGGTATCCAGGCACTTAGTGAATGGGATAAGTGCATTAGTGTTGCAGGGAATTGTGTAGAGAAATAAAGGGAGTGTTTGATCTGTTATTCCGCACAATTAAAAGTCCCGGTTTGACTTGACACCACTTGGATACTTCCATCAGTACTTTTATGAATATGAAATAAATCATGAATGTTTTTCAAGGGATGTTTTATGTGAAGGAGTGAAACCGACAGGTCAGCAACAGAAAATAGAGTTGTGCAAACATGCACATTTTGGCTTGAGGGATTTATGAGCTCTTAAGTCCTGCATAAGGACCCTTTGAGGTAAACAAATAACAGCTAATCTGCATTTTTCAGCTGTTTCATTTTGCTTGGTTATCTACATGGAAGATGACATCTTTCAGTATGTTTTACTTAAAAATTTTTCACATTACAATTTCCCAGAACTCAGTGGTGGTGTTTTTTTATTTTTTATTTTTATTTTTTATATGTGTGCATGTGTGTGTGTGTGTGTGTGTGTGTGTGTGTATCTTTAGGTGAGTATTTATAGAGTGTTCCTCTTCTTTTAGTTCTGTTAGATAATTAACAGATTGAGGAATAAAATTATACTGGCAATGTACACTAAAGAACAAACAGCCAGAAGTCACAGTGTTAGCATGTTAAACCCATTTTCCGTGTATGTGTTTTCCACAGGCCTGAAGTGGGTGTGATGGTGTGCTTTTTGCCATAAGACCAGCTTTCAAAATGGCAGGTGATACCAGCACATTGTCATGGAAGGTGCTAAGCCCAGGAACGGATGGGCCACAATCCCCTGTCTTTGCTTTTGCTGGAGCGGGAGGTCCTGTGAAAATACTTAAAGTATGCTTCAGCAGCAGCAACAATCTGAAAAACTTCAAACTTGTCAAGTGTGATAGCTCCTGGCAGATAAGGGTAAGAGTCAAAAGATGGTGGAATGTACAAGAAATGTTTTCTGGAAGACCTGTTCTCTAGAAATTGGTATGAAATAATTCTCCCATGAAGAAATGAAGATTTTTAGGGTGTTGTGTCTAAAAATGTTTGAAGTACAAACAAAATTAGTTAAAATGTAATTACTGTGATGTAGCAATATTTAAACAACAGTCATGTTCAAATACTCAATACTAGTGATGCTCCGATCGATCGGCCACCGATCATGATCGGCCGATATTGGCTAAAAACAGCTTGATCGGCGAACA
>JAOTQY010000032.1:2421079-2433709 GCA_026413445.1 Dolichallabes microphthalmus
CATGTTTGGGAAACGCACGTGAAACAATAACGAACGTTCGCAAAATGACTCGTAGAAAACGCTCTTAAGCGCTAAGATCACTCGTTATCGGGAAACGCAGCCCTGTAATGTTAAAATATACACAACTATAAACTAAAAAAAAACTACAGTACTTATTTTATTTTAATATACAGAACACACACTGGTAAATATAACTTCCCATTACACAGAAAACACTGTATTCTATTTTCTATTCATTCATTCATATTTTTTGAGAGCTAGTTTTCCTGGTCACTGTCATGGTGTTTGAGCATGAGGCAGAGACACACACTGAATGGGAAGGAACACTGTGTTTTTATTATTAAAGTGTTGTACGTCATACATAGTAGTTCACAAATCTGGCTCGTCGACCCAGGCTGGTGTGGGATTTTAAACGAAGGACAGCACACTGCAGCATTATTTTTCTTTACAGCTGTTCTGCAAGGGCCTGCGCCATGTTGTCAGTACATCACATCCTTTAAATCTCACTGCATCAGAAGTTAGTCCATTGATTCTTGAGAGAGAAAAATAGATGGACACGAAATTAAAACCCCTGCTTGCACACTCATTTCCGAAGGTGCCACATTTTATTCATCAGTATTCATTCCAAGCCTTTACATTCAAAGATAAATTTGCTGTCTGGGATCTTGCACGGTGCTGATAGACATTCTGCTGCATGATGGATTTCTTGCTCTTCATTCAAATAGTTTTGCACAGCTTCCATATTATTCATCCACCTGGGATGCTCACTCACTGTCTGTAATGCTGAGTATTTCCACAGCGCCTGTACTTCACGTCTCTAAGTTTATGTAAGTGACACTAGATCATGCCAGCCAGCCACGGGGGAAGGAACAGGCCTATGGTACCCAACAGACACACGATGATGAACATCCACAGGAAGATCCGATCAATCACCATGGCAACATACTTCCAGTCCTCTTTAACCTGCGTTAAAAGATCAGAGATTTTAAAAAGGGGCAATGTTAGAGTTCTCTTGTCTGTTTATTTGCTATGTAAGTAATTTCATCAAAGAGGCATCAAGAGGAATAAAAGCAGACACATCACATGTACTAAGTCAATACAACTAGACATGAGGTTTAATCTCGGAGAAAACATTTTTCACTCATCTGGGGACTTGTATCACTTAATTGGATACAAGCATGAGATTAGATAATTCTTAGAAGGTAAAACATCATACCACAGATATATTTGCCCTGACTTCTCTAATACAAAGTACTCTAAGACATTTTCCCACATTTACTTGTGTTAAGGCTATGGTAGTACACTGTTTTATATACTATACCACCCAGTCACAAGTTAAATCAATTATTTGGACAAATTTAGGGCAAAAGGGTATATTTGGCAGTAATTTCTTACAGTAAAATATTTCAATGTGTCCTAGGATCCAACATCCAAATACATTTTCTCAAAAGTAAACTTTCATATCAGTTTCAAATTGTACAAAATGATATAATTGTATAATGCTGGTCATGTATCTTCATCATACATGTGAATATGCTGACTGTGATATCCTTGGCATTACAATAAAAATGATGTTTTTTTGTTCACTAGTAAACATCATGAATCAAGGTATTTTTATGCTGACGCATCCTGTAGAAGATGATCAAGTCTGGTTCAGAGAAATGTAAATCTCTTGTATAATTATGCATCAAAATTGCTGTTAAAATGTTTTCGAATTTTCTGTTGTACTATAACTGTTAAAACTGTCTCAATAAAATAAGCAGTTTGCTTCTTCTCTTATTTCAGTGTACTTTAAGCGTATAACCGTCTGTCTGTCTGTTTCAATAATTTTTCAGCTGGCAACAATTCCTTTAACTCTGATAACTCAAAACGAATGTAATGAGTACCTTCTCATTTCTTGAACAACCATGTTGGGAGTTGTATCCCTTGGTCATAGAAAAGATCAATCAAATCATTGCACAGGATAAAGCAAATATATCAGCTTTGTGCAATTTGGATAAGAACTGTCCAACACTCTGTTAACACCAAGGAGGATAGTGATGAAGCAACAACTTCATAGAGTAAAGTTGCATCGTAAAATATTGACAGCTGTGTGGCCATAAGAAAGCCATTGCTTAGTAAGACTAATCATTAAAAAGCTTTAATTTGCTAGGAAGCATAAAGATTGGTCAAGAGAAATGGAAAAAAATTCTGATAAGTCTACACTAGATTCCAGAGCAATTTGTGCGTCAAGGTAAGAAGGAAAGCACCATGAAGCAATGCACCCATCATGCCTACTGTACAAGCCTTTATAGGCAAGGTAATTAAATCAAATCAGCTCACTACATATATTTATTGATTATTCCACACACACCCCCCCCGCCTGCCTTGATTGCACAGTCATATTCAATCTGTTAAAGGGTGGTTCTGGGGGCATGAGGAATCATTTTCACACATGAATTGTCCACCACAAAGCTCTGCCCTTAAGCCCAGTGAAAATCTTTGGCATGTGCTGGAGATAACTCTCGTCTCCTAGATCTCAGCCAAAATCTAAAACTCTCCGGACAGAAATATATTTTTAAGGTTGTTGAAACAATGCCACCATCCAAATAAATATTGAAGGGTGCAACTTTTGTTTTCTTGGCCAGGCAGCATATTAAAACATTATTAAGTCACCAGTTGCATAAGCCAATCACTCTCCACTTATTTGTTTACCATCTACAGTAAATGCTTGCTTATAAGGTTGATACATTCCACCTCATGTGCTCCTTTAAAGTATGTCTGCATCTTTCTTTATGTATTATTAGAAATTTTATATACTTGACAGTTTAAGTCATCTTTGTGTAAGACATTATCTCCCATTCATTATGGGCCAAGGTGGATTCTTACCATATAATAGAATATTTATCATTTGTATTCATTCATTCATTCATTCATTCATTTACTTAGGGTAGCATTTCCAACCACATTCACAGGCTCATTTATACCCAGGGGCAAATTACCATAGTCAATCTGTGAAACTTCATGCTTTCTGACAAGTAAATAACCCGCAGAAAACCCACTTAAAGCCAAGGAGACCATGTGAAACATTGCAAACCATGCAACCCGTGCTCAGAAAATCAAATGCAGGACCTGAAACCTCAGAGGCAACAATTCTACCCATTGCACCACCACCACCACCAATACCGCCTCCATTGTAAATATCTAATTCCTGACAACTTAGTTATGTTCCTTTTCCACGTAATTAATTTACAGTTGAAGATGTAGGTGGTAGGTCTTTCAGTGGAAATTTAATGAAATCTTTAAATGTTGTCTCTCTGTTTTCACTTCTCGAAGTAACTAGATTCTAAAATATGCTACCTTTACTTCTGCTTGTGCAAAAGACAAATATTTTAGAACCATGTGAAGTAGACGTGCTAAAAAAACAGTCTGAAAATTTTATCCTCCATCGTTTCAGAATAAAGATTACGTTCACTAAGCTGATACTGACTGCTCATTATTTGTGATTTTTAACTCACGCTGAAATCGGCGTCTTGTGCTCTCAGGTGATCTGCGATGTAGTGAACTCCCTCCAGAGCCTGCAAGATGCTTGGAGAAAAAGAGGATCTCTCATTGTCTGATTGTCGCATAGTATGGTTCAGTCTACCAACTGGATGTCTGGCACCCAGTACAGCACCATGTCTCATAGTAAGTCCATGTTTCAGAGGTAGCGAAGAAGGAGGAGGAGGAGGAGGAGGAGGAGGAGGAGGGAGTGGAGGAGAAGGAGTTGGTGTGGAGCCAGATGGAGGAGGAGAAGGAGGGCGGAAGGAGAGAGAGAAATTAGAAGACAATGTGCCCAGCTCTAGATCTTCATAAAAGCATCGTGTGTGTGCTTCCTTGCCTGAACCAGTCACCTCCCTGAACCAGTTGGAGGAAGTGCTCAGACATGATGCAGAGGGATGCTTGAGTCCTTGTGACCTTCGACTTTTCAGGAGCAACAGCCTCTGCCGACGACGTCCATAGGGAGCCGGTCTGCGCATGAATAGCCAACGTGGGATGATGTTAAGGAAGATGGTATGCACCCAGTGTGGCATCTTATGAGTTCCTGGTGAGCGGTGGTGCACATTCAGCACAAACACAGTGATGATAATGGACAAGGTGACAAAGATCATGGTAAAGAGTAGGTACTCGCCAATGAGTGGTATAACGAGTGATGTTGAAGGAATAATCTCTGTGATGAGCAGCAGGAAGACGGTGAGAGAGAGGAGGACCGAAATGCACAGTGTGATCTTCTCACCACAGTCTGATGGAAGGTAAAAGACGAGTACAGTCAGACAGGAGATCAGCAGACACGGGATGATCAAGTTGATGGTGTAGAAGAGAGGAAGGCGTCTGATGATGAAGACGTATGTGATGTCCGGGTAGATCTCATGGCAGCAGTCATACTTTTTGGTGTTGTATGTTCCCACAGCATTGACAATGGCCCACTCGCCACTCTCCCAGTAGTCTTTAAGGTCCACAGTGGTTTCTAAGCTCTCCAAGTCGATCTTGGCCTTGTCATATGTCCATGAGCCAAACTTCATTTTGCAGTTCTGCTGGTCAAAGGGGAAAAAGGTGACATCAATGCTGCAGGAGCTTTTGTAGATGGCAGGTGGAACCCAGCGAACTTTTCCAGTGTAGAAGAGGTGAGCTTTGGTCATGTGGGTCACCGCAAACTCCCCATCTGCACTGAAAAATAAACACAATCTTCTGTTTCAGATTATATATGGTACAACAAACAATCTGTAATACCACTAAATAACACCAGGTGGTGGTGTTTTTATATGATTTTTTTTTTATTTAGCTTATTGTGTTACACTAGTAGTGACAAAGCAGATAACCTTATGTCACCTTCCTCAGTGACAGCCACATCAGCATCAACACGATTGGAGGTTTAGCCTAATCATTCATGATGCTCACCCTGATATTTATACAAATTCTGAGACAGTAGGTGAATACATTTATAAACAGTGACTCTGTTATACTTTGAGCTGAGATGGTTCTTCTGATTGTTCGACTTTATTATTATGGGGCATTTCTATCCTAATTGGAATGGTTTCTTCCAGGATGATAAAGCACCATTCACAGGCTCACTGATTGGTTTAAAAAGTATTAATCTAATAAAAATAAAAATAAAAAAACCTGTTATGGCCTTCACAATTACTAGATGTTGGACTGATGTGTTAGACAGTGCTTGCCACCAACATCATCATCACTGAGAAAGTATTTTTATGGCAAATTTGTGTTCATTTTACCAGTACAGTTCCTCCATTAAAGATGTTCTGGCAGCTTGTGGTGGCCAAACGGTTTAATGCAATTGGTTTGGTTATAAACTATTAGACATTATTTTATAACCACTTACTTGTTGTACAGCACAATGTCTGGAACCCAGATAAGCTCTGATGGCACCCTGATGGACGTCACATTGTCATAATCAGAGGGATTCCAACGCAATTTGTAGTCATTCCACTCCTGTAGAAGAGACTAGAGCTTATTATTTCTGTTGTTGTTGTTTTTTATCACTGTGTAGATTTACCCTTTCATCTTCCCTGAACAATGTGGATATTGTATGACTGAAGTCAGTCCTATATTTGTCACAAATAGCCGAGGCTTTATATATGGATCTGGATGGCATGTGGGTTTGACATAACGCAGACTACCCTCTAACCCATAAATATGAATTCTAAATGTAATATTAAATCTAAATAGTATTAGAATCTAAATGTAATAAAATACATGGCTCACCTGCTTCAGCCAGACATTGGTTGTCATCATTTGATTTTTCTCATCCTACAGAGGATGGATAAAAAAAGAAAAAGTGGGTGGAGAGTGTGAGACAGGAAACAGGGTTTGCCCAGGAGCAACATCTGAAGTGTAATATCCTGATGGACTGTTGTTAAGGAACATCTGACTCATTAGGACTATTGGGTTAAAGGTGCTAAGGTGGTTTCTGGGAAAGAAGAATTTTCAACCTTAATACAATTAATATTTACAATGTGTTAATAGCGGTTTGGGACACTTCAAAGAAATCGAGAATTTGTTTTCCATTCTCTTTAGAGTATTTAATTTCATCTCGATAAACAGACAGAGTTGTTCACATTCACAACAACAAGCCATCTTGGTCAGCTGCAATTTCAAAAGCTGGCACATACAAATATATAATTCATTATGCTGCAGATCAGAGCTATCTGACAACCAAGCAAGAGGTCTGAGATGGTTTGCTTGTATACTGTATATTGTATTTAAACAAATTGAATTTGATTGAATATACAGTACATGAATATAAAGTGCTTGGCTTTTGCGATGCAATGTACAGTAGTTGGTAAGGTTCTATCTGCATACTGAAAATGTTTAAGATATGCAGTTTCAACATCTTTACACTCCAGATAAAATGCATATCACTTTAAAAAAAAACCACCTCACATCATGTTAATACACTGCCTGATTAAAAAAAAATAGAAAAAGAAAAAACAATGAAGTAACGCACCCATCATGCCTAATGCCTACATGCAAGCCCATTGGGGCAGGGTTATGATGTGGGGTTGGTTCTGTTGGTGAGGACTAGGTTCAGCAACCTTATGTGTATAAAAAATGAGGTCAGACAACTACCTGAATGACCAGGTTTTCCCATCAATGTTTTTTTCCTTTCTTGTTGGCAAGGGGGTATTCCAAAATGATTTGCTGGCTCCAATGGTGAAAGAGATGTTCAGAGAGCATGAGACATCACTTTCACTCATTGTTTGGCCACCACCAGATTCTGGACCTTAACCCCAGTGAGAATCTTAGGGTTGTGCTGCAAAAGGTGGTCCAATGAAATATTAGAGTTGTTTTTTCTTTTCTTTTTTTTTCTTTATTCATCAGGCAGTGTACAGTATGTTGTCACAGAATAAGAAAGTGTGAATAATATAATTGTGAACAACAAAGAAAAAAAAAATCTATAAAGAGGTCCACAGTGAAGTCTCACTAGTGCACATCATCTTAGTAAAATGGAAGCAACCCTTCCGCCATAAAGCAAAGTATCAATATTGTATTTGATTACAAATTCTATTAAATTCAGAAGAGAAACTTTTTGTAATCATATTTCTTTGATGATGAAGGTCTGACAAAGTGTAAATTCAATTTAAAAAATCAATTATCTTATTTATGTCAGTATTATCTTGTCCTTGTGTTATTGAGAGGTTGTCGGTCAAACAATGTATTTTTTCCAAATAATCAATATCAGACTGCACATTAAGTCAATCAATGCTTCACAATGTTACAGAAAACCATATAATATACCACATGTGTCTCTTATTATGAACATAACTAACATTAATCTAAATAATAGAAATGCAGGATCAAACAGTGATCCACACTGAGAATTATAGAGGATATGAAATATGTCTTGACAAACAGATCACAATAAAGGTGGAAGGAGCTGCTCAATCAGCTATTCAAATGTAATTAATAAAAAAAACTAAATTAATAAAAATGGAAAAAAAAGTCAATAAAATATATAAATAACAGATACACTTTAATTAATATTTAGTTTTGTTACCACATCGATAAGCTGGGCGATGGACAAGCCAAACTTAACGATGACTACGTCTGTGGTGTTTGGCACAGGCCGTGACCACTTGTTGTATCCACTAAACAGCTTCTTGAAGAGATCATCCTCAGCATGTGAATGAGTCTTCTCATAACAGGACACTGCCAATGTAATAAAGACTTGTTTCAGTGACGGGGTGGAGTATATTCATTCACAAAATCTAACAGCTTATTATCATGAAATTGAAGCTTATGCATGCCATGTGCAAAAGCAAATACTTTATGAGCATTCTACACACATATACATAACCGATATTAGGGGAACCGTGTGGAACCTTGTTTGTAAGTCTTTGGAAAAACATAAAGTCATTAGTCATTTCCATGTCATCTTAAGATATTAATATCATTTTTGCTAATTTCTTGGCTTTCCCCATGGGGAAACAAAAATATTTGTAACTAAGCGATTATTGGAATAAATTAAATTAATGAAGATAACAGTTCATTTAAAGATTAAAGTAAATATTGAGAGTTTGGAATACTTACATGTTGATAATTACACCTACAATTACACAAACCATGGCTCTAAGCATTTGTCTCCTTTTCTAATTTTCATGCTTTTTTTCTTTTTTTTTTTTTTGAATGCACGTGCAATGGATAATACACATTCCAATATGCATTGTCATTATTAGGAGGCTCACAGGTTTTAGTGTGGTTGGGACAGCACAGAATCTAATCTTGACGCTTTTATTTTTGAGTGGACATGTTCTGCAGTCCTCATGTTGCATCACTGCACCTGGAACATCTGTCCTGCCTACCTATGACTGACAACTTCCTTAAATTAGCAGAAAGGTATTTGGGGCATAGCAGCCGAATGGCCAAATTGAAGCCGCACTTCCAAGCTACAAAGATCTCACCGTTGAGCCCTGGGGGATTGCACTGAACGTGAGAGGCCAGCCAGGTGGCATGGCAGCAGTAGCTCCCTGGAGTAGATTGTGTGATTACCTGCTTCTAGTACTGAGCTCCCTGGGGATGAACTAGCTTATCGATTACAGCACATTAAATAAATCAACATCTGAGCGAATTGAAGCATCTCGTTATTAAGTCAGATTTATGTGCTACATCAAGTATTTAGCTCTGTAAAATTTTTCTAACCACATGATAAACCATTTTGCCTTTAAAAAAATTCACAAACTCTGGTTATTTGTACATTATTTGTACATGGATATGTAGAATTATGAGTAAAACTACTAAATTATTTTACAAATATGTTAAGTTACCAGGTTTGATCCAATACTGACTATGTAAACTTATGTAGACCTACAGTATGTAACATTTTGTTAATAATTGTGTTTGGTTAAACATTTAGCTGGCAAGAAACATAAAGTCTTATTTTAATATTCTAAGTCAGGAGACATTCTAGAAATTTGTCCCCACTGGAGATCTAAGGATTTGTGGGAGTCTTAGATCAAATGAAAAGATTCATCTATTGATATTGATCTATGAGAGGGGTAGGTCAAGCTTTACATCACAAGGTCCTGCGGTAATAACACTGCTCATGTCTGCTTTTGTTGCTATACTCTATAGAAACATTCCAACCCATAAAATTATGGGTTCTGTGCATAATGCACATAGTGTACTGTATGGCAAAATATATATTTTTCTTTCCTTTCCTTATTTGCTTATTGACATTCTTGTGTTTGCTCCATGCATGGTCCTCCACCAAACTGTCATGTTGCTGAAAAATATTTACTCATTTCTATAAGCGTTAGTTCCTAATGGGCTGACTAGATGCTGCAAAATGGTATGGGGTAAACAGGCACAGAATGCAAACTTGAGAGAAGCATTGTCTTTTTCACCAGAATAACGGTTCAGTCAGAAGCAAATGTTGGAGAGATAAGTCAGGAGGACGGATCTTTACAGCAGATACATTTTATTTGTAAAATAATAATAATAATAATAATAATAAATTTTTTATGGAAAATGATGAAATTGTCACCCTTGCTGTCTAACTAAATGAATAAAAGCTTACTAAATAAGTACATGTATAAACACTAATTGTGTGATAAAATGGTCTTTATACATTCTACAGTATGCCCTTTTGGTATAACATATAGAACATCATAACACTCTTAAGAATCAGCATAAAATTAATATAACAGATTAAAAAAATTTATAAACCAATAATTTTTAAGAAGTCAGTCACAAAGTGTAAAACAAAGCAAGTTAATGAATGTTTTTCAGTACAGTCTTTGAAGTTCCCAATTAAATGCACATTTTGGTGTTTCCTCTGACCTGGTTCAACAGCTCATAACAAGTGGTCTATGAGGATGCTCAGGACTGGGAACAATGGTTTATAAGGATACCAGTAAATGTCTGTCTATGGTATGATTTTATATTTGATTTTAGGATAATCTGAAATGTGATCAACTTTTTTTTTTTAAACAAGAATACAACGTGTCAGATGCACTTACTTGATTGCCACAGGATGCTCCAGAGCAGAGCACTCCTCAGTGAGACCAGGAGATTCCCAACGCGCTCCATCATCCGACTACATTTAGCTCTCCATTTGCAGTCAGAGTTTCGGGGTGAACTTTTCTTCCTGTGCCATTTCTAACGTTTTTGGTTTAGAAATTGTTTTGTGTCGATTGCATGCAAAGTTCAGTAGCTATTGACAGAAATCTATCCCTGTCCTTAACTTCAAAATCACTTAAATTAATATAATGCAGGTGCTATATTATGAAAAGTGATCATCCTGTGCGCATGCCAACTATAATAATACGTATCCACAATTCGTCTGTGTTGCTCCAACCGATTTGGCGCCTCCCACTCCAACCAACAGATCCCAGCTTAGCGCACCTGTGCACTCATTTTCTCTTTCATCCCAGAAGGAGATTAAATGACGGACGTTGTCTCAAGCTCGTGGAAAAGTTTTGTAGTGAGCGTCTCGTGCATTGTTCCCCGCGCGCGCCTACTCGTACAGCAGTTAGGACCACTCTCCTCAGCCTCCCAGGCGACCATGCTCGCGCGCATTCTGTCCATCCGAAGTGATGTCAGAGAAAGAGGCGGGATCTTAGCGCGAGGTTTACGGTCAGGGCTGCTCACAAACACGCACGCACATACAGAGCAGGAAGAAAACGTTATTAAATGCAACATTTTACTCTTTATTATCTCTTGCGACAACATTTACATCACCTTGTCTTTTCATTGTGAGAACGTCAACTGCTAGAGGTACTAATACGCATATTGAATGACAGTATGGTTTTTATTTTTATTATTTTTTTTTTTTATAATAATTCCTTTGAATCTTACACCCTGGATCAGACAGCAGAAAAATAAAGCCATCGGGGCAGCCGGTGTATTTGCTTAACTGTAACTGACTGAGTCGTGTTACTTAACTCACTCTGATCTATGATAGATGGCAGGCATTCAACCTTTCATTTGTCAGAAAAGAGACTTGAGAATTTGAGTGGAACACTCAGTGTGGAGCCAAAAGGAATGTTTGGAAAGCAGAAAACGTGCCAAATAATCAAATTAGGGTTGAGGGGAGAATTTTGTTCCACGCAGCTCTCTAAATTTGAAGTATGCACCTAGATTTAATTTCATAGTCCTATACAGTGTGGTGCATAAGTATTTACACAGTGGATACATTTTTGTATTTATACTTCTGTACAAGGTGAAGCAATCAAGATGAAAAGCATGCTCATATAGGCTGAGGTCATGTAACTCCCCTTTAAAAACATTCAATTAGTGTGTTTTGGGTCATTATCTATCTGAACTGTAAAGCACTGTCTTATCAAAATTCAAATTCAAATTCAAATTTTATTTGTCACATACACAGTCATACACAGTACGAAAT
This sequence comes from Dolichallabes microphthalmus, assembly GCA_026413445.1. Taxonomy (NCBI): domain Eukaryota; kingdom Metazoa; phylum Chordata; class Actinopteri; order Siluriformes; family Clariidae; genus Dolichallabes; species Dolichallabes microphthalmus. The sequence continues at coordinate 2,432,460 of JAOTQY010000032.1, forward strand.
GCAGTGAAATACTTATACGACCGCCAGTGACCTTGAAAATAAAATAAAACTTATACATAAGGAATAAATATTAATAAAAATAAATACTAAAGGTAATAAACTTAACTATTAAAATAAGCTGTAAACAGTTTAAAACATCTGAATAAATCTGAGCAGAAAGTACACTGTAAGTCTATAAACACCAGAATTCACCCAGCTACTTCTATCAGCAATTACATCATCAATAAACATCAGTTCCCCTGGGAAAGATACATGCCTATGCTATAACACTGCCTCCATCATGTTTGACAAATGATGTGTTATGCTTTAAACATGGCATATACAGTATTACTCTCTTCCAATCATTCTCATAGAAGTTAATCTTGTATCAGAATCAATCTTATTGTTCTTGAGTGTTAACAGTGGTTTGAATCTCAAGGTAAATCTCATGCAGGATGTTCTTGACTTGTCTAGATATTGTGAAAGCAACAAGGAAAGAATTCTGTGTTCTTCCACATTATCTTCTGGGACCTTCAAGGATTTTCTGTGTTTCTGAGCTCATCAGTGCATTCCTTCTTTGTAAGAATGTGCCAGATTGTTGTTTTGACCCCACTTAAAGTTTCTCCATTTTTCTGATACGTCTGTTCTGTTTTTATTTGTTTGTTTGTTTGTTTGTTTGTTTGTTTGTTTATTAGACCATCTTCTACAGACATCAACAACACAACACCATTTTGGAAAAGAAGGTAGCAAGGTCAAAGAGGATTGTGGAATGTGTACAGTATGCGCCATTGTTTTACTCAGGCAGAAACAAGGACAGTGTACGTTGTGCATGTTTTTGAATGACTTATTCCAGATGGATCAAAAACATGAATTGATAAAAATAAAATAGTTTCTTATGTGGAGCTACAGCAGTGCCAAAAGTTCATTGTGGTGTTATCTACAGTCTATCACAGCTATGCTGTTACTTTTATGTGCAAGATAATACTGACCATAGATGACTGGGTGAATATTGATTCTTACTATTTCATACAACATTTAATTTGTTGCTCCCTCTGCCCTCTGGACCTCTCTGACTTGTCCTGGTGCCCCGCTTCTGGTTGGAGATCTCGTTATATGGAAGCCCTGTGTGTCCCTTGGGATGCGTCTGGTGTCTTGAGATGGTTTCACTCCACCATGAAGACGGTTATGGCCTCAACTGATGTTGACAGCTGTTTCTCTGAGGACTTGACTTGGCTGCAGTTGCTCGATAGTTCAGGACTGGAATTTCCTAC